>VZTR01024617.1:509057-745431 GCA_013400775.1 Chaetops frenatus | reverse complement strand
CGAAGCGACGGTGAGTGTTTTTCCCCCCCAGATTTGGGTTCACGCGTCGCTGCCAGACATCCCCCTCCGAGCAAGGGGCTTGCTGGGGGTTCAGAGCCGCGGGGGCGGGGATGTGCCGGTCCCCGACAGGAGGGACCCCGAGTGCTGCCGCCGCTACCGGCCCGGGGCTCGCTGGCGGTTTGGAGCATCGTGTTCCATAGGCAGGAAACGGCAGGGAAAGGTTTAGGGAGGGGAAGGGCTTTTCACTTCTAAAGCAGAAAAAAAAAAAAAAAAAAGACCCGACTAAAATTAAAAAATTTTAAACCCCAACTTTTAGTCTCATGAATGTGAAAGTCAGGTGGCACTGCTTTTTGCTTTGTGGGTTTTTTTTTTTTCCCCTCTCTCGTCCCTATATATATTTCTCAAAACTGTGCTCCAAGGGACACAACTTCCGTGGCCTCTGATGAAATCAGTTCGAACAAGCCTGTCTAGTGAAGTGAGCAGGTTTGTGTGAGTGACTGAGCTGAGCTGACAGAGAAGAAAAATAGTTCTTCCTCCGTCTCCTGTCCTCACGGGCACCTTTGCATTTAAAAAAGTTAAGAGTCTCTTTGGAAGTTGGGTTTTCTAAATTTTTTTTGTCTATATTTTCTTTATCTCTCCACTTGTAATTGTCGGGGTAGAGGGCTTAGACCAGCCAGACCTGTGCTTGGAAAATCTGCCCTCAGCCTTGCATAAGCAGGCAGCCGAATGTTTCATACTGTTCCAGCCGAGAGTCCCAGTGTCATGACTGCTCTGTTTTCGTTTCCTGGCAATCTCTCCGTGTGTTCTCTTGTGATCTGCTGGAGTGATTTCCTCAGCCAGGGTGCTGTGGGCTTTTGTAACCTTCCTCCAAACGTTCCTCTTCCTCTCCAGGACAGATCCAGAGCCACAAGAAGAAACCAAGCAGCTCCGTAACCTTTATACTTTGACAACTTCCCTTGCCTTTCCTTCTTCCTTCCTGCGTGCCTCTTGTTGTTGTTGAAGTTACCTTAGGAGCACCCCGAGATGTGTGACACAGCCCATGTGTTCTGGTGGTGGCCAGCTGCTGCTGTTGGCTCAGCTGCTCTGGTGACAGTCTCCGTCCAGAGCTCTGAGCTCTCCCCTGCTTTCTTGTCTCTGTCCCTGTCTGAGCTCTCCTGTCTGTTCTGCTCTCTGTCCATCTCTCTGAGTCTGACCCCTTGATGCTACAGGACCCTTTCCGGGGCCTCTCTGTTGTCCTGGCCCTGTTTTCTGCTGAGAATCAAATCTCATCTGAAAACGTATTTTGTCTCTTTTGTGTCTTTAACCCCAACCATCTGCTCTGGCTTATCTTTGTGATAAGGCCAAGTAAAGTACTTGGGGAGGAGGCATAGGTGGCAGTCTGCTCTGCAACAGAAAGGTGTGAGGTGGCATGAGATCCTCAGAATTAAAAGCAGAGTGAAAATTGCTGCAGAATTACACCATAATGTGGACATGGGAGACTGTAAGCAGCTTCAGCACTGAAGAACTTCAATTTGCTGTTCCTTTTTTGTTCATTTTCTCAACTATTTGAGGATTGTTATCTGAAGTCCTCCTGCCTCAGCATGTGTGCAGAGTGTGATATCCTCTCATGCTGTGTTTGGGGCAAGCTCAAGTAACTCAAGCAGAGAGATTGGTGTCTCAGATGTGCTTTTGCAGAGGAGTTAAGGCCAGCTGAAAATGGTTTGACTGAAGGAACAAGGCAAAAGAAATTTGTGAAGGCGACAGCGTGGGGACAGATGACAAGATGTTGCATAACATGTATTCCAAATGTGTGAAAGTGAGCATGAGTTTGATCCATGGGATGGTTCCTGTAGCTCTGGAACATGGTCTGGTATGGAGATAAGGAGTGTTGGCATATCTGTGTGTACGTATGTATGCACGTGTGGATTATGATAGTGTTTTTTTCCCTGTGGTGCTGACCAGCCGTCCCCAAAGCCGGCAGGAGTTCAGGTCCTTCTTAGCAGTCAGAGGAGATTTTAGGCAATGTTTGGAAGGTGGATGTGTGAAACAGGAAGGGCAGGATGTGGCCATCTGTGGAGGTGGAAGAGGACAGGCAGAGTTGCGACGTGGGGATGGAAATGGCAGCGTTACAGGAGTGTCGAGCAGTGCCTTGGCTTGGGCGTGAGTAGGTGGAGCAGGACAGGCAGAGCTGGCCCAGGGTGTCCATGGCAGACACAGCTGCTCACTGTGCCCAGGGACTGTGGAAGGGACAGGTTTGGAGCCGTGTCAGCACTTGAACTGAAGGCTAGATTTACTCTCCACTTTAACAGACTGTAATTGAATTGCAGTGAGTGTAGCTGGCATTGCTGAAAACAGTGGCTGCAGGAATGCTGCCTAGGAAGCATTTAGCTGTAACAAGCCACCCCAAGCTCCCTGGCCTGACCTTTAACCACCATCACATCACTCTGCTTATCAGCTTTATATCCCCACAGTGACTCTTAGTATCACTCCAGCCAGAACAGACAGCTCTGTCTTTCCCCCACTGCAGGAACCTGGGAATGTTGCATGTCCCATAACTGCTGTCTGCTTGCTGACCATTAGGCTTTGCAAAGACTACCAGTTTTATATGATAGCCTGTCACATTGTGGCGAGGCAAATTTATTACTGTACCGCACTGGCAGTCACTCTGGTTTGCTTGCAATGTGTGCAGGGATGCCCAGGACAGCCTGGGCTGCTGTAGGGACGCCACAGTGGCACAGAACTTGCAAGCTGAGTGTGTGATTTGATGCTGTGTGAGTACCAAAATGGAAAAATCAGAGCTTTTTTTGTTCCTTCTGACCAGAGCCAGAGGGCAGTAAGCAATGCCCTGTCTTGCAGCCCCAGACCCTTCAATATTTGTCGGTGCTTTACAATCCAGTTGGGAATGGATGCCGCCCATGCCCAGCAGCATGAGGAGCTAATCCCTTCAGGGGGCGTGAGGACCTCCCATCTCCATGGCTCTGAACTCCAGCCAGAATTGCAAATGAGCAAACCAAATCTGGCAGTTGTACCATGATCTCCTGCCTGGCAGGGAAATGAGGAAGGCAAAACAAAACCCCAGCTTAACTGGCCAGGCCCAATATTGAAATCCTGCCGTGACAGCAGGCAAGCAGACAGACCTGTTTGGTGTGAGCATCCGTGACAGAGCTTTTGGTCAGCCTGGCCACCAGAGCACTCAGCTCTGCCAGCTTCAGAGCTGGGAGAGTGGGAGGATCTGAATAAGATCTCTGGAGTCAGCAGCTGCTGTGGTTATTCTGGCATTAATTTGACGTATACCACATCTCATCTCCTAAACTCACTCTGGGAAGTGGCATGTGGTTCCTCTGTGAAGTACCAAAGGCCTTTTGCCTTTGTAGCGCATTGGCAAGTTTGGCTTGCTTGAAAAGTACTTTATCCTGCCCAGATGGGGCTGAGGTCGGTATTGCAATCAAGTAGACTGTTCCCATTCTGGAGCCTTTTTGGGTACAATTTGGAAGAGGGAATTGCGAACTCACTTGCCTCCTCTTCAGCCCCCCCATTCATTTTGCAAAGCGCCTGTGATTGATCTGGCAGAATGGGATGTATTCACAAGCAGAGCTGGAGGGCAGCAGGAAGGACAAAACCCCACTACAGCCTCTGAAATGAATCACAGGCTCTGAAAAGATCCGCTGGGGTTAAGGCGTAGCAGTGAAAAGCTATTGTCTGCAGCCTGGACTGTGGCTAAAAGCATTATTTATCCCGATTTGGGTAGTGGTTATAGGAGGGCGTGGTATTCCCAGGAACAGCAAAGCCAGTGTGCTTAGTGGTGAACATGAACTTCATTTGATTGTGTCACAGGTAGCTCGAGAAGCTTTATGGAGCATCTCAGCTGCAGAGTAGCAAGTCCAGTACCTGGTTTGTGAATAGAACTGCATGGATTGCATGCAAAGAGGATTTCCTACAGATACTTTTATTGTGGTTAGAGCATGGTTGCCTTTGACTCAGATGAGTGCGTGTCATAGATTTGAGTCACTACAGCCCCTTTTACCAGTGCTTTTGTGAGACGAAACAAGAATCTCACTGATTGCTTCAGCTTGGCAATAATGTTCTGATTTTCTATCAAGTAAGTGGCATTCAGTGGATTCTTGTGGTGGCTTTGGGCTCAGAGTGGAGCATGGGTTTAAAGGGAGGAATGGTGGGTACTACTGAGAATGGGATATGAGATATGAAACTCAGACTGAGTTTCTGAGACTGAGTTTCAAAACGTTCAGATACGTACCCGGATCTTCTCCAGACAATCTGATTCCTGGAGCCTACAGAATTGGGCTTGGAAAACCTCCCAGTTTCTGTCTGAGCCAACAGAAGGAGCCTTTCACATGGTCTCTCTGTTTTCTGTCTAGGATGTACAGGCTAGACTAGGAAGTGAGAAAATGAGAAGAAATGATAAGGATGCCTCCCATTCTCAAAGGCCAAGGCAGGATCAGAAATTCTGCACTGTGGGGATGGAGTCAGCTGCCTTTCCTTTGTTTGCTTATTTGCAAATCTGGTGAAACACCAAGAGTTTGTCAGGAAGGGCAAATCCAGAGTGATACCCTCTGATTCACAGCAGTTATGTTGTCTGAATTCCAGCCTGCAAAATCACAGTTGCATCTTTGCTGTGTTAGTCATCCTGGAGAGAACAGGAACAAATTTGGCTGACACGGGCAAACCACTAAATTCACCCGAATTGCTGGAGATGAACCCAACCTGTTAGAGAGCAAAGTCTGCGTGCAGGCACACAGTGTGGACAGAGCAGTGGGCATGCCTGGGAGATGATGTAGTGAAGGTCCTGTGCTGCCCACCTGGCAGCAGCCCAGGCTCCATGCTCAACAAGTGTGGTGCTGCACCAAATGCCAGGTGCAATTTTAATTCCTTTCATCTCAAACACTCTTGACAGAAGGGCATTATTAGTATTGAGCATTTCAAGCAGCTCCAAGCTGTGTACCTGACAGTCCGCTGTGTTATGCAAGGACAGGAAAACCATCTGAAAACATCTTCACATTTGTTCCTTACCCTTTCTTGTTTTTTTTCTCTCTCCCCCACCATCCTTTCCTGTTTTCTGTTGGGTTTCTTCTGCTTTTGAAGCTCAAGCTGCCTCTGAGTACGTGAATGTCTGCATGTAACAGATCCCCTTTTTCAGACCTTTTGATGGTCTCCAGTGCTGGGAAATTGCATCTGAAACACAGCTGTATCTGGCTCTGTGTTTGACAGTGTGCCTTATTGCTCTTTCTCCTAAGCAGTTTTGCAAGGAGCTCTTCCCTATGAAGACAACACAGTAGGTGACTTTTATATTTCTACTTTGTCACTCTCTACAGTAAAAAGGGAGAAATTGGTTCTACAGCAGTAATTTTGGCCTGGGATAACGCTGCTGGCCTAAGCACCAGGTGGTGGAGTCCATGAGAACTCTGGAAAGGTACAGCTATTGGGGATGAGAGAGCAGGCACGTTACTAATTAGTAGAGAATTGATCCCACTGCTTTCAGGGAGAAGTTAAACTGTGGCTGAATTCAAGACAGCATTTCACCCCACAGGGCTGACACTGTGAGATGGAGAGGAAATAAAGGTGAATCTTACATCTGTTGTCACTGGCCATTCCAGGGGATCTGCTCTGGTTTGGAAGGAGTGTCTGTAGGTTTTAGTGCAGCCCATGCCTAGAGGGCACATATGGCTGTTTGGGAATGAAGCTCTGCTGCAGTGTGAGCAGCTTCTTCAGGTCTTCTGAGCTGAGCCAGCAAGGAACCTCACTGTTTATTTATTTACTTATTTACAGCTTTAAGTAGCTCATGGTTGAGTGGGGCAAAAAGAAACGTGTTCTGCTTGCTGCTTCTCTCATGGGCGAAACAGAAAGGGCCAGGTTTGGATCATGGGTCTCGGGATCTTTTTTGGTGTTTAGCCAGCCTTTATTATCTTGGGAGAACTCTTATAAACCCTGTAGTTTTGCTCTTCTAAACAGAAGTGGTTCTTGATCCCCTGAAGTCCCACTGGGGAGCATCTTAATCACCCTCAAATCTTGCCCTCTTTGAAAGCAAGCAGGATCTCAGCTGGTGAGTCCCTGCAGGCAGTGAATGAAATTGGAGATTTGTGGAGAGCCCGCTGGTTTGAGAGGGAGGGGGAACCCCAAGCCTGGCTAAATATAGTTCATGTACCAATAACCTTTCTAAGCTGTCCTCTGATATGCAGTTCTTTTGTGATTTGGTACAGGGCCTGATACAGCTTCAGAGTATCTGTCTAAGAGGTGCTTGGATTTTTCAAGATGTGGTAGAGCATCTCCTGAGGTTCTCCTAGAGGACCATTCCAGCAGGGCTCTGAAAGGGTGACCCATCAGCCTGGGAAGGAAAGTCTTGTGCTGGGGTGTGGTTTTGTAGGAAGCAAAAGGCACTCGGACAGGAGAGCTGTGGTTTTTTGAGTGGGGAGTTTGGCCAGTTCTGTGCTTTTGTTTCTCCTCTTGTTCTCTTTTCAAGCTTTGTCCTGTCCAGAGAGACTGCTTGGGTGTTTTCTTCATGAGCTGAGATTTGAGGGGTCTTTTTTTCTTGAGCCAACTCTTTCCCTCTTTTGGGATTGCTGTCTGCCCTGTCTGGATGAGTGGAAGGATTTTCAAAGCAACGTTATCTTGCTCTGCTGGAAAAAACCTGTCTTTCCCATCCTGGCTGTACAAAGGCTGCAGACAGCCAGGGGAGTACGACAGCCAGCAGACAGCATTGGATAACTGTCAAAAAAAGCTGATGCCCCTCTGCCCTCATCCATATGGAAGAAGGATTATTATCTGCCTCTGCATCCAGTAGGATCCCTTTAAAATTTATGCAGTAGATACTTATTTTTTCAATAACTGCCTTTTGAAGGAAAAGAAATGAATGCAGCGTGGAGAAATCCAAGCCCCAGTTTGTTCAGGTCGTGCCTTCTGCTGTTCCCATTGCCACGGCTCTTCAGCAACAGCTTCCTGCATGATGGAAGATGCAGCTGGGAGCTCTGATAACCCTCAGGCTCTCACAGAGCAGGTGGGAGCTTGGCAGGAGCCACTGACAGGTTGCTTTGTGTAAAATACTCCTCATTCTGAGTGGTTCTGCTTTTTCTCTTTAGCTCAGTAGGTGGGTAAGGGAACAGGGAGCGTGGTAGGGGCCAAATTGTGCTCTGCATGTGTCTGCTTCAGAGAAGTGCACGTGTCACAGGTCCAGCCTGCTCGTGGCTGCAGTTAAACATGGCTTAAATTGAAGCACTTCTGTGCACATCTTGAAATTGTAGAAGGCACTCTGCCCACAGGCTTCTGAGGTTTGTCAGCTGCTGCATTTTGGAAGAAATCTGCCAGATGAAGTAACTGCTGCCTGCAGTTTCTGTTTTTCTAATACAGGTGAGATGATGCCAAGGTCTCTAGTAGATGGGGACATGTGGTGAGGGAAAGGATTGGTGTCTTCCACTTTTCTGCTTGTGCCCAGCTCTGGCAGGATTCAAGAAACCCTCAGGAAAAGCTATTTAGGTGTTGCTGAAAACCACAAAAAGGGCTTTCTGGTGAGATGGCTGCACCCCAAAGTCCAGGGGCTGCCTTAGTTTCAGTTTAATGGTCTGTCTAGCCCTGCTTGTCTGTGTCACTGTGACCAGTGACATCCAGTGTCATAACCCCACTCCAGGAGAGGCCTAGAAAAGGGGCTGTGACTGTGGCCTCTTTAGCTTTCAGACTTCCAGCTGTGCTGGGGATCAGTTGGTGCCTGTAGTGACAATGTGATAAAGCAGTGCTAGGGACTGGACTGCAACCTGCCAATTTATTCCCTGGATATTTTTCAATATGTATAGGATACAAGTATGATTTACCTCCAAGTTCCCTGGGATAGATTATTTGATGCTAGAAGCCTGAGATTTGATACGTATATGTGTGCGTGTGTGTGTGTGCATGTGTGATATATGTATGTGTTCTTATATGTATGTATATATAAAAAATGGCTTTGCTACAGCTTTTATATAGACATTTTAATTTCTAAATGACCTGCCCCTTCCACTTAGAGTAGTTGCTTTTAATCTTAGTGTCAGAAAAATCATTGCTGCCTTCCTACAGTCTCTGTGTTTGTTTCCATAGCTGTCCTATATAAATTGCTTCTTTTTTTGTGCATAAGCAAATCAAAGGTAAACACTGACTAGTTGACCTGAGCTGTGAGCAAGAAAGCAGTGGCAGGGTGGTTTCTGAGGGTGTAGGAATAGGAACCTAAATCAATAGCTTTTAGCAGACTCATAAATGTTTCATTTGTATTCCTTGCTTCAGCGTTGACATGGGAATCCATATAACCTCTTAAATTAGTGTTGTTCCTGCGCTGGGTGTAGATGTTGGAAACATTTCCTTCAGATGCACTTCAGAGTGCTGTTCCATAATGGCATTTTCCTTCCTGTTTTGGAGCTTTGGTTCTGCACAGCCTCCAGCCAGGAGTGAAATGAGCTTGTCAGCCTCTATCTCAGGCTGCAGGAGTTTGGGCCATGGACATGGACATGGACATACCCCACGTGGTAACCCACATCAGTGCTCCTGCCCCTGACTCGGAGGCCAAGCAGGACTTGTGCTGCTTGGGCAAGCTGTTGTTTCTGCATGGAGAAGCACAGAGACTTTTCTCTGGACCGTGACACAGCCCTGAGGAATGAGAAAGGCCTTGAGAAGACCAACCTCAATAGCTCTTGGCAGCGGGAGGGGAAGGAGCAACGTGCCCACAGCTGTTTGTCTAATTCAGACTCTTTTGGAGGCACTGGAGAAGCAGGGGCAGGAAGCTCATGAGCAGAGCCTGAGTCAGGCAGCTTATCTGGCCATCTGCCTCCTCCTGAGGTCATCCACCCATGCAGTGTGGGAGGGTTGAGCAGCTCCAGGTCGCTGCCAGGTCAAGGCTGTGACCTGCCGGCAGCCTGGGAGCGCTGTGTCCGCTCTCTCAGCATTTTGTGGTTTCCTCCAAGACCCCAGTGCTGGCTGGGGAGGACAGGGCTCATCTGCAGACCTTGTGTTTGCAGGGTGGAAAGACCTTTGAGAAACCCCAGCCTGTGAAGAGCAAGTTAAAAAAAAACCATCCAACCAACATCAACAAAAAGAACCCATCTAAAATCCCTTCCCAACTGTCTTGTCTAAACAATTCAGTGACTGGAGTGAAGGTTGACCCCATTTTGATTTTTTCAGGTTCATTTTTCAAACCTGAGGACAACTTCTGTATTAACTTTCTCCTGTAAGAGAGGGCTGTGCATGTGCATCTGTCTGCTTTAGTTACATGGGGAACAAAATACAGCTGCCTAAAGTATTTTGGAGTAAATGATTTGGATTTTATCATCTAGGTAGTATTAATTTGATTAGTCCAAAGGGATTTTCTTCTACAGGGAAGGATTGGTATCAGGTGCCACTTAAATGAAATAGTAGATAATAAAAGCCTTGTGTTTGATTCTGCCTGTCTGGTAAAAAGCATAATTTATGTTTTTCTTTCATCTTATTCTAATGAGAATCTGTCCTGAAAAATGTTTAAGTCACATGAGGTGTCTGGTGAGTTTTATCATCAAAAAGTGCAACAAATGGGGTTTGGTTAAATTGGTTCAAACTTTTGGCTTGTGCTGGTAATTAAATATTTTATAAATAAAACCTGTAGCAGTTGCTTTTTCTAAACCTGCAAATAATGTACATGAAAATGAGAAGCCAAACTTGATTTCTGCTGAGCCAAGAACAGACTGATGCCCTTTATCCTGGATAGTCTGCTCTCTCTGTGCTGTTTTCTAAGGAAAAATAACTCTTCTGCAGTTTGCCAATACCCTCTGGGGGCTGTTGAAACAATCTACCACCAAGTCTGGGGTTTGATTGCCTCACTTTGTTGCTGCTTTGTTGAAACCAAAGCAGAATTTCCCCCTTCACCCTGCTCTACCTTCCTGTCCTGCTCAGCCTGAGGTTTTTTGGGAGGATGTGAGGGTGCATGAAGAAAGGCCTGTGCAAGCCAGGGTGCAGGAGCCACAGGGATGTCACCTGGTGCTTCACCTTTGAGGTCCACTGGCAGCGCACCAGGGTTGGGTAGCAAATGCATGTGTTCTCCATGCCTTGTATCAGTAAGGACAAGGGAATAATGGTTTCCCTGTTTGTGTCCCTGCAGGCAAGAGCTCTGCCACCATGTCCGTCAGCGTCCACGAGAACCGTAAATCCCGCACCAGCACCGGCTCCATGAACATCTTGCTTTTTCACAAGGCCTCCCACCCGGACTGTGTCTTGTCCCACCTGAACACGCTGCGGAAGCACTGCATGTTCACCGATGTCACCCTTTGGGCAGGGAACAGGTCCTTCCCGTGCCATCGGGCAGTGCTGGCTGCCTCCAGCAGGTACTTCGAGGCCATGTTCAGCAACGGCCTCCGGGAGAGCCTGGATGACGAGGTGAACTTCCATGACAGCCTCCACCCAGAGGTGCTGGAGCTACTGCTGGACTTTGCTTATTCCTCTCGGATCATTATCAACGAGGAGAATGCCGAGTCCCTCCTGGAGGCTGGGGACATGCTGCAGTTCCATGACGTCCGAGATGCAGCAGCTGAGTTCCTGGAGAAGAACCTCTACCCTTCCAACTGCCTGGGCATGATGCTGCTCTCGGATGCTCATCAGTGCCGGAGGCTCTATGAGCTCTCCTGGAGGATGTGCCTGGTCAACTTTGAGACTGTTCACAAGAGCGAGGACTTCAACAGCCTTTCCAAGGACACTTTGCTGGACCTCATCTCCAGTGATGAGCTGGAAATCGAGGATGAAGAAAAGGTTTTTAAGGCTGTCATGCAGTGGGTGAAATACGATCTGGATGAGCGGAAGGCTTATCTCCCAGAACTTCTGAGGAATGTTCGTCTGGCTTTGCTTCCTTCCGAGTGCCTCAAGGAAGCCCTGGCTTGCGAGGACTTGATCATGGTGGATGAAAGGAACAAGCTTGTCCTGGATGAAGCTATTCAGTGCAAGAAGAAGATCCTCCAGAATGACGGGGTGGTCACCAGCCCCTGTGCCAGGCCTCGGAAAGCTGGGCACACCTTGCTAATCCTGGGAGGACAGACCTTCATGTGTGATAAGATCTACCAAGTGGATCACAAAGCAAAGGAAATTATTCCCAAAGCAGACCTGCCGAGTCCACGGAAGGAGTTTAGTGCCTGTGCCATTGGCTGCAAAGTGTACATCACTGGAGGCAGGGGCTCAGAGAATGGGGTCTCCAAAGATGTTTGGGTTTATGACACCGTGCATGAGGAATGGTCCAAAGCTGCCCCAATGTTAATTGCTCGGTTTGGGCACGGCTCAGCCGAATTGGAGAACTGCCTCTATGTGGTTGGTGGACACACTGCAGTAGCTGGAGTCTTCCCTGCATCTCCTTCTGTTTCCTTGAAGCAAGTAGAGAAGTACGACCCCATATCCAACAAGTGGATGATGGTGGCTCCGTTGAGAGATGGAGTGAGCAACGCTGCGGTGGTAAGCGCCAGGCTCAAGCTCTTTGTGTTCGGTGGGACCAGCATCCACCGAGACATGGTGTCCAAAGTGCAGTGCTACGATCCAGCCGAGAACCGATGGATGATCAAGGCCGAGTGCCCGCAGCCCTGGCGCTACACGGCGGCCGCTGTCCTGGGCAGCCAGATTTTCATCATGGGAGGAGACACGGAGTTCACGGCAGCCTCTGCCTACCGCTTCGACTGCGAGACGGACCAGTGGACACGCATTGGGGACATGACAGCCAAGCGCATGTCCTGCCACGCCCTGGCCTCAGGGAACAAACTCTACGTGGTAGGAGGTTACTTTGGCACTCAGAGGTGCAAAACGCTGGACTGCTACGACCCCATGTCAGACACGTGGAACTGTATCACCACCGTGCCTTACTCGCTCATCCCCACAGCTTTTGTCAGCACCTGGAAGCACTTGCCCTCGTGATGAGGGGCAGGGCTTGGGGGCTTGTTTCCAGGAGGTCAATGAAGGTAAGGGTCTCCTCCTCTTAAATTAAAAATTGCTGTCTTGCCTCAATTGTATCCCTGCACACTGTGCTGAAGCCACAAGTTCCAAGTTGCTCACGAGGTTATTTTATGGGAAGGGAACACTTAAAAGCGAGATGCAGAGCCAGGAAGGAATAACCAGCTCTGCAGTGCTGTAAGTCTAGATAGTTCCAAGGGTTCTCTTATTTCTAGATGATCCTCCCAATATCTTAAGAGATACTGCCAACCTACATCTACACAGGTAGTTGGGGCTCCTCTCCCTCTGCTCCAAGGCAGCTGGATGTGCCAGCATCACCCTTCTGTGGGGGTGTGGGTGGACAGATGTGTCCACACCTGCTCTCACCATGGAATACATCCTTTTCCCATGCAGTTGAGGGAGTTAAGTTTCCTAAAAGCACTTGTATGTGAGTTCTGGGAGATACCAGGGCAACAAGTGCTTTGGAATGTCTCAGTAGTTAGTTTCTTTTGCTGCTTTTCTGGGTGATGTATTTAGAACTGATGAATATGTAGGCAAATGACTTGGAATGCCAGCAAATCCNTTTTTTTTTTTAATTTACATTTCAGTGGGTAGCAGAAGCACAGAAGCCACGATGCATTTGATGGTCTTGGTGTTTATTTATTGTCCAAACTGTTGCTCGTTAAATCAGAACTTCTGAGACTTCTGTGTCAAACCTGAGTGGGAGGGAAGGGGTTGTTTAACCAGAAGAAGAATGCATTTATCAATGTTTTGGGTTGTGTGAGAATAAGAAAGTTGGTGGAAACCCATGATGTTGTGTCTCCTTCTGGCACTCCTGTTTTCTTATGCTCAGGGAAGGTGCTACTACAGTGCCCCTGGGACAGGGCTGCTGGTTCCTCCTCTCTCCTCCCCAAACAGTGGGGTGTTTGGTTGTCATTCTGGTTGTCAGTGTGGCTCCATAGGGCTTTGCATGTCCTCACCAGTCTGTGCTGAGATGCAGCTCGCCCAGCAAAGCCCAAGAGCTCTTCTCACCTTGCATTGTGAAAGCAAATAGTGATACAGGCAACACTTGGATAGCATCATCTTCCCAGGAAATTTGTAATACCTCTGCTAGCTCAGTGTGCAGGTTTCTCAGTGCCAGCAGCACACACAGCCCTGCCTTGGTGGTTGCAGCCTACACCCCAGCCAGCTGAAGGAGCTGGGAAACCCTCACGTATGGGTGTGGGATTAACAAGCTTCACTTACAGTTTTATTTGGAAAAGCGGGGACTGTGGGGAGGGAAATTCTTCCACAGACTCATCAAAATCCACTTCACTTAATAGAGGGAAGAAAGAACGCTGCCCAAACCCTCAAACACCCTCTCACTTCCCTGCTTTCCACTTGGTGTGGTTGGTGTGCCTGGGAATCACCCAGTGGGTGAAATTGCTGGCACCTCCCAGTGATCATCTCTTTTGATGCCAGATGGGAGCCAAGGAAGAGCTCCTGGCACCTTGGCCAGGCATTAACCCAGTGTGACCACCTGCTTTTCTCAGGTGGGGAAAAAATCACCCAGGGCATTATACTGGCCTTTGTGAAACACCTGGTTTTAACATGGGTTGGACCACCATGAGGGCAGGGCAAGAGTGGAAAGGGTTAAAATGAGACCTTAAAGTGTTTCCAGCACTGGAAGATAATGGCCTTTCCAAATTCTCCTCCTCAGGCGTTGCCTAGCATCTGTCACAGTGACTCAGTAATCTAATTAACTGTCACTTGGCTATTAAATATTGCAGCAAAGACTGTGAGGACTCCATCATTTTCAGCCCAGGTCAATGGGGCCTCCCTTTAAGAGCCATCCTAAAGCTGAAAATTAATTTTCTCTGGTAGCAGATGCGACTGAATATTAAAGCTCAACACCAACCACGTGGCTGGGAGTAGGAATAGGGAGTAGCTTGAGATGGGAGTTGATTCCTCAGCCACCAAATAAAAAACAGTCTTCAAAGTCACAATGATGTTGTTTTCGACTCCTACCTTTTTTCCTCTGTACTGTATCTGGGTCGTTCAGACCTAATAAATAGCTTTGTGGGGGCTGTATTGATAGTTCTTTCCCCCCTGTAATCAGGAGCCTGACACAAGCACAGAAAACTAGGAACTGCAAATAAAACTGGTGAAAAGTCACTGTGTGAGGGTTTTATGTGCTTTTTTGGCTGTGCCTCCAGTCTTCGGTTAAAAGAACTATTTAAAATACAAGCAAGCTCTTGCCAGAAAGAATGTCTGTCCACGTGATTTTTCTAGAGTGGGGTTGTTTTATTTATTTTTAGTAAGTTATTGTTATGGCCTCAGCCACTGTGGCAGCTCTGTACATAAAGCACCAGGGTGGATGAGTGAATGTCCCTGATGTGCACATGCTGTTCACACTGCAGTAGCCATGTCCCATGTACCTGCCTTGGCTGTCCTGGCTGTGCAAAAAACTGGGCTTGGGAACTGGGGTAACTGGCTGTAGGATCCTATGACTATGATCCAGTTCACCCCATTGTCCTATTGCAGGTCTGGCCCAGAGGATTTCTGGTTTGCAGCTCCCACCATGGAAGGTCTCTGCTCTAACACCTGATTTGGTCCCTATGGGATCCTTCTTCAAGCAGGGATGCCCAGAAGGCAGGCTGGCCAGCACCTGCCCAGGTTCCTGTGGAACTGCCTCTCCTCACCTGGAAAAACTCAGGAGGGACCACCTCTCAGGGCAGGGCAAGGTGGACTGGTGGGGAAAGGCCTGGGCAATCACATGGCAGGAGACAGTACTTTGTACTCATGGAAAAAACAACCTCCTGCTCATAAACTGGTCCCTGAAAACCAAATAGTCTGTCCTTGATGGACGTTGATCATAAACCACCCAGCCTGCTTTTCATATAAAGCATAAAACTGATCAGCTGGAAATGCTTCCTCGAGGGCATGGCCTTTGCCCTTCCAAGCTGGAGCTGGGGCACCTTTCAGCAGAGGTCCCAGCCCTGCTGCCAACGAGGCCGTGTGACATTAATTTAGTGCTTATTACCCACAGTTAATTCCAGGGATCAAGTGTGATTAGAGATTTGAAATGTGAAAGCCTGGTCCCCTCCCACCCATCGTGGTAGAGCCATGGGGAGGTCGAAACATTACAAATGGGAAATAAAGTACTGAGTACTTGGCTAATAAAGGGTCTGTGTTGATAAAGACAAGCACAGCCCAGCCTGGGGGAGGGTGCTGAGTGGTTTGTCACAGTCCTGTGCTGAGAAAGTTGATGGGGACAACTCAACACCTCCCCAGAGGTCACTTCAGGCAGCACCAGAAACAGGTTCTCCAAGCTCCCTGTCTCCACATTAAAGTGGCTTCTCCAGACTATCTTTCCTGTGTGACACTCTCATTTTCATGGGGCAGAGTCACAGATGGGTGTGGGATGGTCACTTCAGATTGCATGGCCCAGCCAGGGAAGGTGAATTGGCAAGGGGAGTCACTGCATCCCTCTGTGCTGCCTCCTGAGCCTCAAATGCTCTCCTGGGGTGGAGATGTTGGAATTCCCATCTCCAAACAAACAGGACTAGCCAAACCCTGTAGCAGTAAGGAGCCAAGGGTTCTCCTGCCCAGAGGTTCCCATTTAGGTGCTTTTTAACTCCCACAGGACCCTCCTCACAGTCTTTGCTGTAGGTAGCAGAGGCTGGTTGCTGGGCACTGCCCAGGCACTGATTCCTAGGACACATCCAGAAGCTCAGAGCTGATTTTGTGGCTCCCACTGGAGCCCTTTGGTGTGCTTAGCTCCTGTGAGGGCTCTGGGTGCCACCAACAGTTGGTGCCTGCCTTTGGGTCAGCATTGAGTAACTGAGGCTGAAGAGTTTTGAAGTTGTTCCGGCACCTAAAAGCTGAACTTTGGTCCCAGAGCTCTGGCAAAGATTTAGGCCACATGCCAGGCCCTGAGCTGTATTCTGATATCACACTCACACTAGGAATTGGGTCAGTTCCGTGGCTTTCCTGGTTATTATATTACAGCTCAGATAACAAGCCTTTGGCAAAGACACAGCTGCCTGGTGTGGCTCCTTTCCACATGGAGCACTGCTTTCACCTTGCAATGTGCATCACTCCCAGCTCCATCCACGGAGCCCTGCCCCCAGAAAGGCACCTTCCCATGCCAAGACCTGTGTACCTGCAAAGAGCAGCCCGAGTAAACCTCAGGATAATCTCCTGGCTCCGAGAGGCTGCTGCTCACCTGCGTGCTGCTGGGGTGGGTGGTTGCTTGCAACCTGCTGGAATTGCTGGAACAGAGTCACAGCTGGTTTCTCCCGGTGGCTCCTAGGGAAACCCATTTGCATGTGGATAATAGCGAGGCTGGATAAACAGGGATTGCAGTTTTTCTGCCGCTGCTGCTCTTTCCAAGTGGCTGGTTGTCTCTGAAGCCAGTTTATCAGGCAGTGTTGGAAGGGAGTGGCTGGCCTGGGGAGGAAAGTCAATGAAAATCAGGCTTTTCCTAACCCTGGGCAGATGGAAACATGTGCAGTCTGAGTTTGGCCCCAGACTGTATTAATCAACCCCTTGGAAATGTCAGTGATACAGATGTTTTTGGAGGAACCTGTGGAAAAAGAGAAAAAGGGTCTTTTTGTTTTGTCTGTTCCAGTTTTTGGACCCTCCTCACTGCCCTAGGAAAAAAAGAGAGTGAAAAATTTTCCCTCAACTTTTCATTCCCTTGTCATGTCCACTGAAGTTTGCTACCTGGCTCTGAGCCCTCCCCAGCTGAAGACCCCCCTCTCCTCTCCTGCACAAGCAAAGGACACCCCAGCTCCTGAAGAAACCAGCTGCTTTCCACCTCCACCCAACTCAGGGATCCGGGGTGGGGGGTTACCCCAGTGAGTGCCCTGTGTGGGCTGAGCTGAGCATCACTCCAGTTAATGAGCTTTCTCTTTCCTTCCCCAGATGCCAGAGTCACATCCATGTCCCCTCTCTTGCGGCTGGAGCCAACACAGTGACCGAGAGCTTCCTGTCCTCCCACACAGGACTCCGAGGCAACTTCCACATCCCTTCCTGACACCAGGATTGGGAAGCACAGTTGGGGCCCCACTGCCAGCACCATGCCAGGGGGTCACCAAGGGCTACCCAGCCCCACCACTGGTCACTGGTCACTGGCCACTGGCCACCACGCAGGGATGACGAGGAGCTGAGAGCACTGCCTTGCCAGCCTGGGCACAGGGGACACAGGAATAGCTTGTGGGCTCTGCTGGACCAACAGGGCTGGGGAGATGGAGGCTGCCTCCCTTGGCAAACATGGCTGGGCAGCCCTTTTTGTTACTCATTCTGGGGGGTTAAGAGATATTAATACTTTTTTTTAAGGCATTGAACTTGTCATTGGCAATGCTTGCTGCTTGGGTGACTTGGAAGTGTTTGTTAAAAGGGAACAAGGTGAGAGTACCTGGCTCTCCCTGTCTGCTCTCCATTTCATGGAGGCAATGGCTTTTGAAATATTAAAATGTTTAAATGCTTAGGATGGCTGCCAGCAGCACTGGGTGCCAGGATGAAACAGGGCAGATGCCTTTTGGTTTGTACTTTGGGCCTTTTAAATATTTTCCCCCATTTTCCTTGCTGCTGTGATTTGGTCAGAGGCCGAGTAGCTCCCCCCACACAGCTGCTGGGAAGAGCACAGGGCTCTGTTAGTGTGCCAAGGCTGCTGAGATATTCCCCAGATAAAGCCCACTGTGTGCTCAGAGCCAGTCTGCTGAGCTTCCCTGCGCGTGGGTGAGGCTCTCATTAGCAAAGGAGCAGAAGAAGGGGTGCAGTGGGGAACGCTCGTGCCTTGGGAAGGGACATCTTGGCTCCAGCAAGGCCTCGGAGGGAGAGCAGGAGGATTAGGGTAGCATTGCAGGGTGGGCTGGGGAGGGATCCCCCTCCTTCCTGCTGCACCTCTCATCCTGGCCTCCCCTTGGAAAGATGTGAGCATTTCTGACTGCATGCTGCCTGCCAGCAGCTGGGCTGAGGCTGCCCCAGGTTATCCACGCACTCTGGCTGCCAACTGTGTTTGGGATTATGCATCCAAGAGCTGTCAGCCCGAGCCATTCCTCATTTTGCTGTGGAGGAAGGCACGTGGATTTCAGCTGTCAGTAGAGATGCAGCTCCTGACTGGCCTCTCTGGGGCTGGCCAGTGCTGAGGACTGGACCTGCACTGCCCCAGCATCCTGCTTCCCTGCACAGCAGATCTCCAGATTCTCCAGGCTCGCCTCGTGGCCCTGGATGAGGCTGGGCTGTAGCCTGGCCAGCTGAATGATGCAATGCCATGAAAAGCCTTGACACAGCTTCAAACAGCAGAGGTCTTTTCAGAGCAGCGGGCGCCCGTCGCTGCCGGGAAGAGCACACGTTCTGCACAGCCAGTCTGCAGTGCACTGGATGACGTTTATTTACATCTTTTAGTCTTCTTTTCTTTTTTTTTCTTTTTTTTTTTTTTTTTCCCCTTCAGCTGCTTGTGAACTTTAATAAAAATGATGATCTGGGAAACTGCTTGTGTGTTTTTCACAGGAGTCTTCGTTCATAAGTTGGATTTAGGTCTAATAACAGGGCCGAGGACTAATAACAGGGTTGGCTCTCCATGGGGTGGTTACAAACAGCCTCCAAAGCAACCAGCCCGGCTGTAATTATTATTGCTTCAGTGCTTGGGAAACTGAGGCACAACGTCAAGTGTCTTGTCCAAGGTTAATGGTAGATCTGGGAAATAAAGTCCAGGGCCCCTCATGTCCTGAGGATATCATGGGGCTCTCTATTCCACAGCTGCTCTCACTCAGCTTGTCTATGCCATGATTTCAGGAGAACTTGCAAGGCTGCAGTGCTAATAACACCTGCCCAATAGGTTGAGGGGCCCAATGCAGACACAGCCGTACTCCTGCAGGGTAAGCCAGTAATTTCTAAGAAAGACAAGAAGAATTCATGCTTCTGTTTTCCTTATTTGCCTTCTCTTGGCTGCTGCAGCTCCCAAGAAAGAGGTCTATTGACAGGAGAGATGGACTTTCCAGCTGGAGCTTCTGTCCACACTTCTCTTCCATGTGCATCTCTCCCCGCCCCAGAAGAGCTCCCAGAGGTGCAGGGAGATCCAGCCCTGCTCTGGGAACACTCTGGGAGGGTTTTCCCTCCTTACAAACCAGCAGCTCCAGCTGTGCTCAGGGCTGGGACTGGGGGAGCATTGCTCAGAGCAGCAAATTGGCACCAGGCAAGTTTGTATTTGCCTCCTCTTCTTGTAGCAGGGGCTGTTGGGCTTAGGAAGCAAAACTTCCTATGGGTGTTACACAGGGTCTCAAAGGGATTTGGAGCCTGAGTTTCTGAGCTGCAAAGGAGACAGGGAACCTGTCCCCTTGCCTGCAGAAGCTGGGTGGGCAGCAGCATAAGCTGACGTGAGCTGGGTAGATATGAGTGTAAGGCTCCATAGAAAAAGCTCATTAAAGACCCCTTTGGGAAACCAATTCAGTGTAGAAATTACTGTTTGATGAGGAGGAGAAGGGGAAAAGAGGGGGGGGGATGTGAATGAAATCCCCTATAGTTTTGTTGATTCAGGTTTTTTATGGGACTCTGGGACTTTAAATAGCAGCTGGGGAGGCTTTGCAATAGGCTTGCTTTGATATGAGCCATGCAGAGACCTGCTCTTTTGTATTTATTCTGGAGCTTGCCTGAGAGACAATTCAAAAGCAATCAGCAGCTGCTGTGACAGCAGCGACCTGTTGCTATGGAATTAAATGTAATGAGAAATACAAAGGTTTCTTGGTTAGCAGCAACAGAATAAGAGAGGAGCAGGAGATAGAAGTGGATATAACAGAAAAAAGCTACAGCCAGAGCGGGGCTGGCATTTAAATGGGAGGTAGAGGGGTAGAAATGTAAATGTGATCTGTTTTCCTTTTTTAAAAGAGTTTTTCCCCATCTCAGCAGGTCAGGCTCAGCTTTGTCTGGGAGCGAGCACTTGGGAAAGAGTCCTGTATGGTGATGTTCCTGGAATTGTGTGTTCCCAGGCTCCCAGGAAACAAGCCCACACTATAGCCAGCCCTCGCTGTGGGGTGGCAGGAGCTCAGACATCTTCCTTGTGAAGTGCCAGGAGCCCGACATGGAGATCCCTGGAGGAGCAGGGGGGCTCATCCCACACCTCCCTTGTTTTGCAGGGCCCAATCCATGGGAGAACTGAGGCAGGACTCCTTTCCATCCCCTCTCTGGCCCTGGCTGGAGCCTGCCCATGAGCTCTCTCCACCTCAGTTCCCCAGCTCAGTAACAGAGCGCTTCTCACTCCAAAAAACACTTGGGAGGAGAGAGCAGGGAGATGCTCGGAGGTGGAACCAGGCAGGCAGCTGGCATGATCATGATCATGATCCCCAGGGCCTGAGCATGGTGAACATCCCTGGATACAAAAGGCTGATACTCCTATGTCTTCTTTAGATTGAACTCATGGTACCTTATTGGGTTTTAAATATGCATTTTCCCAGCCTGACTCCCACTGCCCTTGGAATAACACTGCTTTGCAATGAAGCCCTGCAGGGAATTATCATCTGAGCCCACTCCCTTTGTCATGAGAGTCAATTAAAAGCAGAGTAGCTGGTGATTTAATAGCTCTGGTGTCTGAGGGAGCCCCACATCCATCCAGAGGCTGGCTCTGGCATTTAAACACATAATTGGAGAAGATGAGCACTTTGTTCCAGCTATCCAACATGTTTTCAAATTCATCCATGTCCCTACAGAGAACTAACTCCTTGTGTCCATGGCTTGCCATCTTCTGCACATTAATTAATGCCCCAGCATTGCACATTCTCTTTGCAATATATCCCACGTGAAATTGTTTTCCTGTTTCCCTGTGCACCTTTTCCCTTAGGGTAAACCCAACAGCTTTCAGTCTCTGAAGAGAGTCCAGGCTCATGAAATGCCATGCATGGAAATGCTGCTCCGTAAGCAGTGGTTGAGTTAAGCTTCCAAGAGCAGGAGAAACCTTCACCCCCAGCTCCCCACAACCAACTGGGAACTTAAATGGAGCCCAATCCCTCTTGCTCCAGTGCAGAGCAGGGGCCCTGGTGCCCTCCAGGCACAGGGAGCTGTGCTGGGGGCCCCAAGGTGGGAGCCAGCAGCAGGGACTCCCACTGGGAATGAATAGCCAAGGCTGAGCTCATTTATTCTTCCTTCCTTCCTCACAGCCTCCCTTCTCTTTCCATTTCACCACCTCCTTATTTAACATCCTCGGCTGTTGTGCAGAGCCATCACCCTGTTTTGCAGCACTGTGACCTACTTTGCACAACGTCCCGACTTCCTCACTGAAATCGCCAGCTCGGAGCCCACCCAATCCATTCAGGGTTTCTCAGCTGAATAGCAGATCCAATTAGGTGGAAAAAGGCTGGCTTTCATGCTGTCAGTGCCTGGACATCTCACTTCCCACTCCCCAGCACACGCTGCACCACTGAGGGCCGCGGCCCACAGACAGGGGCCCCTCTGTGTTTGTGTGTCCCCCACCACTTGAAGCTGGGGGGAGGATTCAAGAAGGCTGATCCTGGCTACCCAACCTGTCCTTTCATTCTTCCTGACAGTCTCTGAGGACTACAGAGCTCAGGAATCAAGTAATTTGTGTGTTTTCAGTTCTGTCTCTCTTGGGAAGCTCTCTTTTCCCAGCTGAGGCTGGGGGGAAGTGTCCGTAACCAGGCCAGGGTGGCACAACTTGTGCTTGTGAAGAAGCTGCTGGCACTTACAGCCAAAATGTGATTTAATGACTGATAGAAAGACCTGTCTCTCACTCCTGGTATCATACCTATCCCCAGTCCTGGGGGTTTATCCCAAGCAAACATTGCAATTCTGCCCTTTACTGCTGCCATCACTCTTCTTCTCCACTGCAGCAGGGTTCCTTCTCCCTACAGCCCCAGCAGGCAGACAATCCCCAGGGTGCTGGCTCCACTCCATCCTGGGGGATAGCTGGTTGTTAAAAGGGATGAGTAGAAACCAAACAAGGAGAAAAAAGCCTAAGGGCCACCAGGAAAGGCCCTTTTGGTTTCTACATCCCTGGCTGGGTGGGATGGACAGCCATCCCCTTGCCCTGAGGCCAGCCCAGCAGCACTGGGGCCTGCTTGGCTCCCTGGCAGGTGCAGGGAGGAGGGTAAACAGCCTTCACTCCATTTCTGGATCATGTCTGGAGGAATTACACATGCACACACAAACAGGAGCTGCTTCCCCGTGGCTGCTTCCCAGCACCCAGCGGAGCTCCCGCTGCCTCCCGGCCCCTCAGCCCACGCTGCCGCCCCGCCGGGATCACGGCTGCTCCCGGCCTTCCCGCAGGGTTCTGCTAATGACTCACCCCTCCTGCTCCACTCTAATTAGGCTCCTGTCTAATTAGGCTCACTGGAAAGATGTGGCTGGTGAGAAGCAGCCCTTTGGTGCAAGGAAAAGGGGAAGAGAGAGCATCTGGAGATGCCGGAGGGAGAGACGCCAGGCTGTGGTTGAGAGGTCACGGGGGATTGGGAGTTGCCAGCTGAGCTGCAGCTGTGCAAGGGATGGACCACAAAGGGAGGAGAGCAAAGGGACTGGAAACAAGTCCCCTCTGTACTGACATACAGAGGAGTTCCAGAGTGCAGGGAGAGTGGGGCTGGGGGAGCCAGTCCTGAACCTGCACCCTTGGGCATCCCTGAAACGGAGGCAGGAGAGCAGGCTCTGGAGCAAAGCCTGGTTTGGGGGTGATTCAAGAGGTGTGAAGGCAGCTTTAGGGGAGATACAAGGGACACTTACTGTCTGCCCATCCCTGTGAGAGCTGGGGGTGCTCGTATCAGTTGCTAGTGTCAAATATTATTTTCCACTTAGTTTTTACATGGTTCAACCTCCTAAAAATCGAGACGTTTGCCATATTTAACATTCCTGTAGCAAATTAACAAGCCCCAGGTGCCTTCAATAGCAAAGGTAAGTCATTACCATTCACCTTGTATCTGATTGCAAGGCATCTCACTCACTCACTGCACTAATTAGCGTTTTGCCTTTCCTTCTCATAGTAAACCCTCCATGAATGAGTGGCCTGTCTGCAAGCCCCAGCCCAGCTTGCACCTGTGTCCTCCCAGACCTCCAGTTTCTCTCCCTGAAGGCAGTGCCAGGACTGAACCCAGCAAGGGCAGGGAAGGAGAAATGCAGATGATGCAAAAGTTTAAGGTGTCACTAAACCACATTTCCAAAGAGCCTCTCCTGTGCCTGCCAATGCTCCTTTTAAAGGTCCATCCCATTCTAAGGATCCTGTATGACCCCTTTTAGGTCAATGTGCCAGTGAAAATCCAAACACACCCAACAAACCCACAGAGATATTTTTTGGATGCCAAGGAAATGCTGGGCAAGAAAGCTGGGATGCTCAGAAACCCATTACTCTTTCTTAGGACCATCTAAATTCATTGATCTATGTGGTCTGGAGAGAACATCCATTTCACTGTCTTAGCTGTGCTGTAATGGCTCAGAGCATGGAAATTATGAGCATATGAACTTGTGGAAAGCTGGTTAAGGATAGTCAAATTAATATATGGAGGTGTCCTGGACCAGCAGGGTCCTTTGCTTCCTCCTCTGCCAAAGGCAATTTGTTTTGCCTGCCCAGGCTTCCCCTGGCCAATAGAAACAGGGGTGTTTGGAGTGCACTGTGCAGGACCAGAGAAGTTCAGGGTGCCTGGTTTGCTCTGCGACCCAGCCTTTCCGTGGCAGGAGCTTGATTCAGAAAGGATTTGATTTTCTCTGTGTGGTTTGTCATCAGTAAATGTGCTGTCCCATCTCCCATGAACAATGCCTGTTGTATCACAGCAGCATCTCCTGTTCCCAGCAGCTGCAGCAGCTGATGTTGTTTAACTGCAGCCATGCAAAGGCTGGGGGTGCCCCAAGGGGTGCTTTTGTCAGGCATCCAGGTTGCAGAGCCAAGAAGGGCTGCAGGAAAACGTGCTTTTAAAAAGCCCAGAAGCCGACAGTTTGGGCAAAGGCTTTTATTCAACTTCAGTAAATAGGTGAGCTGGGACGCCTGGGAATGCAAATAAAACCAGGACTACTGAGCAGCCGTCGAGATAAACGAGCTCTTTCATCTCCTGTCTCACACCCAGGGGTTGCCTGTCTCGGAGCAAGTGCTGCGTGACAGGGTGTAGGTTCAGGTACATTGACGTGACTCAGGCTTTCAGAACAGCACGTGCAACACAGCTGAGAGGAGGGGAAAATCAGTGAGTGCACTGCTGCCCACCGGGGGCTGGCGTTCCCCGACTCCTGCTGAGGAACAACACAACACCCTCAGCAGCTGACAGCCCAGAGCTTTGATCAGTACTTGACTCTCGGGCCTGTCTTGTGCCAGGTCAGGAGCTGGACTTGATGCTCTTTGTGGGTCTCTTCCAACTCAGGATATTCTGATTCTATGAATACGTATCTGATTCTCCTCAAGCAATCCTTTCTCCTTCCCGATCGTACCTCTGAAGACAAGTGGAGTAACAAATGGAAATGAAGCAATTCCTCTGCCTCAAAATCAATACACAGGGTGAAGGGTGCAGGTCTCCTGCTTCTCCTGCTGGAGCCTGTGCAGGACTGGCAGCACAGGGCCAGCAGTGATTGCTTCTGTGATCCTGCAGAAGGTGGTTGTGGGGAAAGTCCAGCCACTGTGGTCCTCTGTGACTTCTCATCATCAGGCTCTGTACTTCTGGCAACCCTCTCCTGCCTGGAATGATGCCTGCAGGCACTGGGAACACCATGTACCTTATCTTGGAATCACAGAATAGTTTGGGTTGGAAGGGACCTTAAAAGATGCTTTTTCCACCACCCCTGCCGCAGGCAAGGAATTTTCCACTAGACCAGGTTGCTCCACGTGCTGTCTGACCTGGCCTTGAACATTTCCTGGGATGGGCCATCCACAGCTGCTCTGGGTGACCTGTTCCAGTGCCTCACCACCCTCATATACCACCTCCCCAGGGGAGACCTGGATGCTGGGTACAGCACTTCTGATGGGTCTCTTCTTGCAGGAGACATGGGAACACCTAAGGCATACAGCATCGTGGACCCTGTCCTGTGATGAGATGCAGCATCTCTGGTTCTCTAAGCCAAAAAAAACCCCAAACCCTCTGTGTCTAGGATTTGTCAAAGACATTGAGCTGTGTTAGGGGCTTACAGGAACTCAGCCAGCACATGCAGCCCCCAGACTGCCATTATTCTCATCACAGGGCTGAAGAGGCAGAGAGAACAGCTGTGACACTTCCCCTTCTTGTTCAAGGATGAAAAGCCCGGTGGAAGGGGGGAGGGGAAGAAAAACCCAAGGAATATCACAGGGCCATCTGTCCTTCAGTAAAATGCAAAGTTTGTAAGAGAAGGAAAAGAAGTTAAGAGTCCAGTGGGTTCAAGCTGGAATGGAGATGACAAAGGCAATGCAAACATTTGATTACAGGTTGGGGTTAGGGCTCTTCATTCAGCCTTGGAGCAAAAAGTCAATAGCAGAAATACCAAAGGTGTGGGAATAAATCAGGCAGAAAACTCAGACTTAAAATCAAATTTATTTAGAGGAAGAATGACTTTACAAGAGGTTGATACTGATAACTAAAAAGGAAGATAAATAAAAGCTTGTTACAAAACCTAATGGCAACTTCTGGCAAGTTACAGAAAAACTGAAGAATTTTACAGTCAATAACCTGCTCACTTTTTACATAATTACAAATTAACATACAGCAATTAGGTTTTACCCTCTTCTTTAAAAATCTTTTTTTCCCCAATTTTTTTTCTTTATGGGTTCAACATGAAAATGCAAAGCTTTTTTTTTTCCTTTTTTTTTTTTTTAATAAGAAACAAACCAAAAGCAGAGGTATATCAGGTTATTATAATACACCTCAATGTTCTGGAAATTACTCAAGTGCATTCCATATTAGTACAAAATAAACACCAGGCTAAACTTTAACCATAGGCGAACTGAACCAGACATAGATTTTCTTTCTTTTTTTTTTTTTTTTTTAGTCAGTGTTTAATATTGACAAAGAAAATAGTAGGATTACTTTAAAGCATGGAAAGGATGGATACCTATAGACAGCTTAAATACATACAAAGCTCACAGCTGTATGCAAAGCAGTGAATGTTATCCTGCTCCCCCCTCCCCCCAAGCAATGGAAGCTGAATTATATTTGGGCAAAGCATCGGTGTCAGTGAAATGCATGTGGAAGGAGAGGGCAAAGAGCCCTAGAAATGCAGGTGGGAAGGGAGCTGGCATTACACTTCTCATCACTGAAGAGCACAAGGTGTAGGAGATTTGGCCAGTTCAGCTCGCCTATATTTAAAAATTAGCTGTATCACCAGTGAAGAATCATGGATTGCTGCCCCTTATGACAAATGAAGCAAGAGTTATGAGCAGCAGGGGAGGCTTTTTTATTTAAAAGGGTGCCCTAAATTATGATAAATTCCCAAACCTGGCCAGCAGGCAGAATAATTTCCAGAGTTCTGGTTAACAAGGAATGTTTCATGGGATTTTAGCAGATACTCTCCTGTGTCCCCTGCCCAGTCCTCCCTTGCTCCATGCCATAGATATCCTAGACAGCTTCCTTGGGATTTGGCACCTGAAGAACCTCTTCTGACTAGGTGGCATGTGGAAGGACTGGAATTGGGTGTTTCAGCAGCAGCTGTGAGATAGCCTAGTGACTCAAGGAAGGTGCAAAGGTGATTGGACTCTCTGGATGCTCCTGCCTTGGAAAGGCAGGACAAATCCACACAAGCTGGTGGCATTACTGATGCATAAAGAGTGCTGCCCAGCACTGTCACAGCTCCAGAGGGAAGAGTCCTCCCACAGCGGGGATGAGAGCTCCTGTCCCAGGGAGGGCAACTGGGAGGTGTGGCCTGGACAGTAAATACCCTGGTGCATGGCAAGGGCCTCACTTGTTTGGAGGCATCCCCTCACATCTCCTTCACTCTGAGTTTCTCCAAGGAAAAGGAGATGGAGGGAAAACCACTGGCGGGGCTGCTTCCCTGCCTGCTGTGAGGAAGGTGATGGTGAAGCTGATCTGGGCTCTCCTGGGGGATACACCTGAGCCAACAGAAGCCAGTTCTCTTGTCCTGCCACTTAACCTATCTGCAGTGGGACCGTAGTCAGATTTGCACCCACTTTGGTCTAAAAATAATACAAAAAACTTGGCCCTTCCTCCCCTCTCAGGGAAAATCCAAACCAAATCAGGAACACACCTACTTGAAGCTCTGATTTTGCTGGGGATACAGAGGGGGAAGCAATGGCAAAACTGATTGTCTCCAAATAACCATAATTAAAAGGGGCAAGACCAGTTCCATTTAAAGTGCTTTAAGGCATCAAACTGACATCAAGTTACATGATGAGATGATCACTTCATTTAAAAGAATCTAAGGCCAACCCCACACAACTCCATCAAGTCTCCCAACCTTTGCTACAGCTGCTCTCTGCTGCTGGGTATTCTGGCACCCCCAGCTAATACTGGCCACTTCTGTACTTGTCTGAGCCCACACTCTCACTTTCCCTGGACACTGAAACCCCTCCTGCTGGGCAAAGACCAGGCCAAGAAAAGCAAATCTGATTTCTGCCCTCCATGAAACACCAGCACAAACTGCTCCAAGAGCCCTTGCAGGATCCTCTTCTCCCTCCAACAACATGGGCTTCAAACAAGATGTTTTTGAACCTACTCTGAATCCCAGGAACCCAATGCAAAACAGGGTGGTTTGGGTGCTCCAAATGGGATCAAGGCTCTGGGAACTAGCAACAAACTAGGCTGAAGAAATAACATGCTTTCAACAATTGGAGGATGGATGCCAGGCATGGAACTGGAGCAAATGCAATTTTAAGGCCAGGAAGAGGAAGGGTTTTGGTGCTGTAAAGCTGGGACCATACTCCAGCAGACAATGCTAGACAACCTTCAGGGATCAGAGCAAGAATCAGACTGTAGAAACCTATGCCAAGCCTTTCCAAAGAAAACCTGAGACGGGAAAAATAAAAGGCTGAAGAGATAAAAACAAGCCCTTACCTTCCTAAAGGTGAAAGGAGGAGGAAGCAGTGTGGGAGGAAAGACTTCATTCCAAAAAATGAATCATACAGTAACAGACATCCTCGAGGGACAAAGGTCTGTCCACCAGAATTTAAGACACAAACAGCTTTGATACACAGGATTTCTGGTCAGTGTATTTCTGACTCACACCTGTGGTTTCTGTCAAGGAACCAAAGGGACCTTGGGAGATCACTTAGCCAATATTATTTTCACTTCAGGCACTGAATGCTCTTTTTGATTTGCACAGGTCAGGAGAGATGGGTGAAGACAGGCAGACTCAAGGCTGCTGCCCTGGGTCACACATCTGCCTTTTGGTGCCCTTCTCAGAGGCATGGGACATTGCTGTGTTGTGAATTTAGCATGTGCTGGGACTGGGGAAAAGACAGTGGGACAAATTGAAAAGTTCATAGTGGCAAAGGCTGTTCCAGACTGAGGGGAACTCAGACGTACCAGTGCCCTCATCTCTGTTCACACAACAGTAAATAAGCCACGCACTGCTTTGGTTTCCAAAAAATTACAGCTTGGCACATTTGTGTTTGCAGATGCATAAACAGCAAGGCAGAAATTACTTTCTGAAGTTGGTGGTTTTCTTATGAAAAAGGTAACACTACACCAAGAGCACGTGGCTCCTTCAGCTCCCCTCGGGTTCAGGAGAGGAACCAGATCCTCACATCACTGCAGGGCACTCCATGCTTTGCTTTTTCCTTTGCCTCCAAAAGGAATGAGAAAACCTAACCAAAATGTTTAATCAAGGAAACTAATTGACAGGAGGAGTCTTGTCTGAAGTCATTGTGTCTTTTTCCAGACTTTCTTTGGCCTGAAGATGCTCTGCCTTGAAGAAAGCTCTCAGCTGAAATTGTGTGACTTTGGGCATGGAATGAGCTGCAAAGCAGCACTGCCCAACCCCATGGTTTGTAGGAAACAAGGAGATGAGAACATTTGGTTTACCAATCTTTTGGAAAGAAAACAAAACAAATAAACAAACCAAAAAAAAAAAAAAAAAAAGGGGGGGGGGGGAAGGAGGAAGGAAAAAAAAAAAACCCCAAACCATTCCCCAAACAAAAGCAAAAGTAAAAAGAAATAAAAAAATAAAACCAAGTAAACATTTTAAAAAAACTCTTTCAGATAAAATGAAAGATAAATATTTTTGCAAGCCCTGCTTGCAATTAAGAATAAGCACCAAATAATATTAAAAAAAAAATAAAAATAAATCTCAACCCTTTTTCCTTTCTTTTTTTTTTTTGCTCTTTTTGAGCCTTAACAGTATAGAGAGCTTCCAAAGCAAGCAGGGTTCCTGCACCAAGACAGCCTAGCCCAAGCATCCACCTCACTATCAATGCTGCTGATACTCATCAGCACTAACTCTGAAAACTGCTCTGGGTCATCAGCTCATGACAACCCTGAGGGCAAACTGAAATCAAACAGTAGTGCAAGAAGAGAAATTATTTGTTATTTCAAAGAAAAAAAACTGGTAGGAAAGGAAATGCACCTGACAGCTTCAAACTCTTGAGCAAAACCTTGACCTATTTTGAATATGGTAACAATTTACAAATCCACTCAGGTAATTCTCCTGACAGGGTTTGGAAGAAAGGTGATTTTTGAGAAAATCATGTCTCGTTACATTTCTCCTCCCTCACTGACCACATCCCTGTATTCCACAACTGTACACACACCCCACAGCTGGCACAGCAAGAGCTGCCCTCGGACCTTCCTGTTCTGCAAGGACACTCCACCCCAGAGGCCAGGGGGACACACCACACTGGACTCCAGTCCTGTCCCACAGGGGGTTTGTCCATCAGAACCTTTTTCTCCCCAGAAATGGTTCCTAAGTGCTCAGTATTGCACAGCCAGAGGGACAGGAGCCACCTCGTTGGAGCCCACCCTGCTGCCCTGTGATGTCTCACTGACCTGCTCAGACACTGCTGCTCTCACCCTGCCTCAGAAATGAGCAGGGCAAGTGAGAAAACCCAGAGAAACAGAAAGTCAATGGTAGCACAGAAAGCAGGCTAAGAAAAATGCAAAGAACAGAACAAAGATACCTAAAAGCAGGTTTTTAGCCACCCCTCCACTAACTCATTAGGCTTGTATGGGGATGTCAAATGCAACTGAAGAGCTCCATTCCAGCAAAAAGATAATCTTTACTTCAGGGATGGAAGGGAGTGAGCTGGATCTCAGAGAGACTGTGAATAAAAATGTTGCTTACTGTTGCTCCCACTTGAACACTGTTCTGGCTCCCTGGGATTGCCTTACCAGCCTACCAAAATTCACTTTTCTGCACCATTTTAAATATACCCAGTGATGTTCTGCTTGACTCTGGAAACAGTTTGACTTTTGAATCCTCTGCCCCATGGAAATCGTTCAGAATGATTTAAAGTTTTATTTTTCATCCTTTGAGTTGTTGCTTCTGAATGCTGTTACTGCTTCCTGGTGTAAGGTACCCTTCTGAAATCAAACAGCCCCTATCCCATGAGCACAAAAGGGGTGTGCAGGTCACTGGGTTACAGTTGTAGCAGTAAGGGCAAGATATTTAATATCTACACACTTCCTGAAAGTCATCAGGTATCCTCTATCCCCACGGGTGGACCTTGGCTGTAGGGACTGTAAGCATATCCCAGTGGATACATAGATACATATATGTATATATACAGTATATCTATATATGCCAGTGTGTACGCACCATTTGTAGAGTCCGAATCTTTTGCTAAATACTTGGTTTTGGTTCTTTTCCCCAGAAAAGGGATATTTGAAGGCACAGACCCCTTAAGGCTATGTTCTCTCATCCCTTAGCAGTAAGAAGACAGACAACATCTATCCCAATCTGTTTGACCCCAGGTTTGCACAGGGAGATGGTCCTGTGTGCTGTGCAGGCACAGCGTCTGCAGGGAGAATTCACCCAAAACCACAGGAGAGAGGCCCTTATCCACCACTTAGCAGACTTCAGAACTTGTTTTTATTTAAAACCTCCAGATGCTTGTCCAGCGCAGGCACCAGCCACGTGCTGTGTCACAGGCAGGGAGATGTCCACGGTGCCAATGCCACGAGTGACCACTGCAACAGTCCATGCTCAGCAGAAGATCTCCTCACCCTCTGGAGGTGCTTCTGACGAGTGAGAATCTGCAGCACCAAAAAAACATCAGGTGGGAATCACTATGGGAACACAGGGACACAGCAGGCAGAGAGGGGCTCTGTGTGCACAGACACCCTGCTGTCTGCCAAACCCACCAGGCCCATTAAAAGATGTTCAGTTCCCTGATGAGCTACCATGAAATTACACCTTGTAATGGGTGAGATTTCCTGTGCACAAGCTGGAAAACATCAGTCAGCTAGCATGAATGAGAGCGGTCATCGGAGGGCATGTGATCAAATTTCATGTGGGTCAGAGGTTTGAGGTGCAGCTCTCAGTCCTAAGGGGATGCAAAACTACCAGACAAAAGAACTGCATGTTTTTGTTTCAGATCAAGAGACAAAACAGACCAGCTTGAGGGGAAGGGAGAGGCCAATAGAAGGCTTGTGGGTATCACTTCCAAACTGCCACAGAGCTAAAGCAGACATCAATGCCTCAGGAACTGCAACAAGCAGCAGCATCCCAGCAGCAGCTCCTTCTGAAAGCACTGACACTGAAGCAGAACATTTTCCTCCTTGAAGCAGAGAATCCAGCCCGTGGAGGCTGCCCAGCATGGAATGGGGAAGGGAATAAACAATGAGAAGAACGTGTGTCCCTCTGAGAACCCCAGGGGCTGCAGAATGGGCAGAAAAGGCCACGAAAAAATCACTTCAAACTGAGAACTCCACTCAGCACAGCTGATCTTCCCCATGCCTGTGTCACCATCCTCATTTAAAGCCAGATTTTGTGGCTTCCACAAGTTTTCTGGCTGAAGGAAAACCGCCAGCTTACCAACCCTGAAAAAACACCTGTGAGCTCCCCTGACACTCACCAGACTGCTGGGAGCGATGTCCCCTGCCCTTTTTCTTCTTTTCCTTCTTCTCCTTTGGTTTGGTTAAACCGAAGAGCCGAGCAGGCATCTGGGTCTGTTCCTCAGCTGCCTTGTTAGTCTGGTTTGTTGTGCTAAGCAAATGGAAAGTGCTTTTCTCTTTGTGTGTCCTTGAAAGACTGTTCCTTTTGGGGGAGACAGACAGTTCTGCGTCAAAGTGCCCTTGTTTAGGAAGGGAAGGGCTCTTCTGCATGGAGGATTCATCAATGCTGGACTGGGAGGAGACTCTTGCAAGTTTCTCATGTAGATTTGAAACCTAGAAAGGAAAAGTGTTTCATGAACGAGGCTAGCAGAGAACATGGATAGAAAAGGTGTGTCCCAGACCACTTACAGAGGCTGCTCTTGTGAACATCCAGCCCATTCACCAGATAAAACATTGTCCCCATGCAGGCAAAGTAAAGAGAGAAAAGCCCTCTCTGTTCAACATGAAAAAACGAGGCATACAAAGAGTAACACTCCACTGTCTTTTGCTCCTACATGTACTATGCTATGTATCAACAAGCCAAGGGCAAATATTCTCTAAGATCTCAATAGCAAGACTCACCCTGCATCATTTGCACACACAGATGGTGGCAGGAGGCCAAGGAGCAGCGTGCCTCTCTGGGAAAGGAACACCAGCACACGGCACAGGAGCACCATGTGTCAAAGGAAGCCTTCCCAAGCAAAAGATGAAAGCAAAAGCACTTTTCCTGATTTTTTTTTCGTAACGGCTGTCTCAGGATGTAATTGAGCTTGCACATTCAAAGGGAAGATCAAAACAAGCCCAACAAAGCTTGACTGAACCCTCTATTAATAGCTCTGCAATGTCAGTCAGATACCTGCCTTGAGAAGGTGCTTCCTCCTCCTAAATCCCTTAGGCCTTGCAGGCATTTTACCTCAGCCTCTCCCACAGTATCCATGCCCCTTGTCTACAAGTGCTAGAAGCTGGAACAGCTTCACTGCCTGCTTGGAAAACTTCTGGCTTGATCAGGAGCTGGGTGGGAGGGAGCAGGGCCTCCTCTGGTGATTAGCTTTTCAGAGCTCACTGCTCAGCTCCACAATTAGGCTGTTCAGGCATCCAAAATCATTCCCATTCTGCAATCCAACATTTATAAACTAACTCTGCTACAGCTCTAAGCAAATTACAGCCAGAATTAGTGAGTTACAAACAAACAAATGATTAACAGGCTTAAGGATTAAATTCAGTCCGTGTTTTGCCAATGGTGCTTGCTCTCCTCAGTCAGACTGCTGCACAATTGAAAAGGAATAAACCTTAGCTTGCTGAAAAATGCCCAAAGCAGGATCAGTCTGTGGGTTTTTCTTTGTGGTTGTGAGTAGTCAGACACCAGAAGCCTCTTCCAGCAGAGCTGGGGACCTCTGCTCACTGAGCCACAACTGGACTGCAGGTGCTCTGTCTTTTCAGGACAGGGACAATGCCATCTCTTTGCTGGATATTGAGAATGCTTTTGGAGATGGATGTCAGCACATGAACAGCCTTGCCCTGCAGTTACCAGCCTCACAAGTGACAGCTGCAGGTTACCCACAACGCTCAGGCTGTTTCTGAGAAGGATGTCTCCTCTGCCTGACTGCTCCCCAGAGCTCAGCCCTCATGGGGTGAAGGCCAACATCAGGCAGTGCCAACCCCCTGGGACTGCCTGGGGCATCTTCCCTGGGAGCCTGCCACCCCCAGCACACAGACAAGGACAGGGGCAGAGCTCAGGCTGCCCAGCACTGGCCAGGCACCCCCAATACACCACGAAGCACCAACACTGGCAGTGCCTCAGCAGCTCCAGAGGTGCAGGAAGTGCAGCACTGCACATCATATGCAAGGGAAGAGCCCGTTTTAAATACCAGGCCCCACATGTCTCGGGCTGGGCCGGCACCAGCTGCGTGCCCTGTGAGGGACATGCAGTTCACCCAGGAGCTGGCTGGGGGCTCCCTGCAGGGATCAGCTTCCCTGGGAGCCTGGCTGTTGGCATCATTTACCTGGTTGTGGTCAGGCTCCTGCCGCATTTGAGCAAATCGTTCCATGTCCTGCTTGAGCTGCACCTTCTCCCTCTCCAGCTGCTTCTGCGCCGTGCGGAGCCTCTCCAGGTCGAGCTGGTAGGCCTCCTTCTTCACCTGCAGCTCCTCCCGCTCCTGCTCCAGCTCCTGCCTCAGCCTCTGCACCTGCTCCTCGCGCTGGGCCAGCCTGGCCTCACGCTCTGCCAGCTCCTTCTCCCGGACTTCCCACTCCTTCTCCCTCCTCCGCCTCTCCTCCTGGTGCTGCGTCTGCTGCTTCTTCAGGTTGGCCAACTCCTGGCGCTGCTTCTCCAGGCTGCGCTGCTTCTCCTGCTCCAGCAGCGAGCTGGGCCGGAAGAAGCTCCGGCTCAGAGCCCTCTCGCTCAGAGCCAGCTTCTGGTCCTCGATGTAAGTGTCCTGCTGCAGCACCACGCCCTGGGAGAGAGGAGACAGAAACCACTGCAGCATCCTCTCCGTGGGGAAAGGCCCATCCCTGAAAACCTCAGGGTGTTCTACTGAAGCCCTTCTTCTCCCACCAAACTTGCAGCCCAGCAGCTGGGTAACCAGAGCATGCTGGCAAAGCATCTCCCCCAGCAGCTTCCCAAATTCAGGCCAGCTCTGGTTCCCTTAGGCAGCAAGTCATTCCCACAGCCTGCAAGCCGGCCATGGGGTGTCCAGCCATGCAGGGATGGGACAGAAGGGGAGATAAGGGGCAAAGCATGACAGGTAGCTCAGGCAAGCAGTGTGTGGGAGCAGGATGAAGGGCTAAGCCTACCTGCAAAGCACTGAGCAGCTTATGGAGGCTGGTAATGGTTTGCAGGACCTGCTGCAAGAAAACAGAAGCGTTGCTGTTAGGTCTCACTCGGTGCTGGGTGCATGGACAGCATCCTCTCTTGCTCTGTGTACCACCAGTGGGTCTGACAAACTGCACAGCCATCCCTCTGCACCCTGCTTTTCCTCACTCTTCCCTTGCAATGACTGCACCAATCTCCAGCACACCAATACACTTCTTGGACATCTCCCAGAAGTGTCTGGCATCACCTTCTTCCCTTCCCTAGCTGTCAGTGCAGCAGGGAAAGGAACATCTGCAGAGGCACCTCCCGGCACAGAGCTCGTGAGAAGTCCTAGGCTGTCTCTGCAAACCATTTCCCACAGCATCAGCTTTCTCAAGAACAAGCTGAGTAATTGAGATGAAGCCCAGAAGTTCACTTAAAAATTTAAGGAAAAAAATTTCAAGGGGCAAACAAAAAATAGCAATCTTTAAATAGATGTGGAATATTTGTACCCTTCCCCCACCAGCTGACCCATACAAGACCCACTGCCACCAGGCAGAAAAGCTGCACTACAGCAGGCACACATGTGCAGCAGGTGTGTTCTTGGAGGCTTTCTGAAAATACAGAAATGCAAACAAACCTCATGCATTAATTCAGAGCAAGCTACTTTGGAGTGATGCCCTATCCCTAAATTTAGCTTAGCTAAAAATTTCTCTGAATCTCTCATATCCTAGAATTAATTTTAAGAAGGGAAGAAAAAAAGCACTTCAGTATTTGCAGCAGTGGAGTGATAGCCAATATTAAGAGAACTGCTTCTCATTTTGTCATTAATGCTAATTGGGAGTTATGAATGTGTATCAAAGGGAGAATAGAAATCTAATTGCCCATATTCACTGCACCTGCAACATAAAATTAAACTCTCTCTGTCTGCAGATGCACAATAAATACAGCCCTGTGCATCCTGGTGGTAATTAACCCTTGCTGCTTATAATCAGCACATATCATCTTGCTGGCAAGCAGATGACAATCAGTGAGTTCCCTGTCTAAACATCCAAGGTTAAACAAATGAATGACACAGTGGGTTCAGCTTAATGCATTTAAAAGTCTACATGTGCTTCAGCAAATTAAATGTGTTTTCTTCTACATTATCACCTATTGAGACAAATTCTCTAGCCACTTAAATGAAGGGAACAGCTGAGCAGTGGAATCAATTCTTACCTCGTTATTCCTTTTCAGCATGAACATCAAATTAGCATTTCCACCCTATGACAAGATCACAAATTTAATATGAGGACAATGAAAAATCACAGTAAATGTCTTCTGAAGCTGAACTAATGACATCCATTAAACATTCCCCTCCACCTTCCATTTTGGGAGAATTCACGCGTTTTTTAGGCCACTTAGAATCATATCCAATAAGATGTTAATTAGGTATTATTTTGCAGTTATTTGATGGATCGATCCCCAGAAAGAAAAGGTGCAAGGTTGTAGCTGACCTTGTCATTTCAATAACAATGCACAATTAAGCACATGCTTTGGCTGACCTGCAGACAGATGGTAGCTAACCTGTGCCACTAAGGAGTACAACTGATTTGCAGTGGTTTTCAACAAGGTGGTTTTGGTTGCATATTTCACATCTTATTTTAACTTATTAGGATGTACCTAATTGTCAAGGAATTTTCAGGCTTTTTTCAAGATCAGAACTGACACTCCTGGAATCTGAACTGGGTGGTAGCAGACACACAAACCAAGCTGTACCTTCTTTAAAATGCTGTCTGACTCTGTTCTCCGAAGGTCCTGAGCATCGTCGCCTTCATCTTTCGCTCCACCTAAAGGAAGAAGCCAACATTGACACTGGTTATTCAACATTTTAAGGCAGAAATGAACTTGCTCAGGTCTGAGAAATTTAATACAGGAAACTCACATGTTCCACAAAAGCAGACACAGAGCTCTTGACATTTTAACTAAATGAATTTGAGCCCTAAATATACGGAACACGTCAGCACTACCAGAAAAAGTGGATGTGAATTTAGATTAGGATTGACTTTGGTTTCAGAGAACGTGCTGATAAATTTGGCACACTGCTATTAACTGGTGCACTGTCTAGCCCCTGCACTGCTGTCTACTACCACAGAATACTTGCTGAGAAGACATGAGGCAGCATAAGAGCAGATGGAGGACGATAACAGAATCATATCAGGGTATATTATTGCAGGTATAGTTTCAATGCCTCTCTTGTGCAAGTTAATTTACATCTGGGTCAGATACTGCTGTGCAACACCCTGTGTAATTCTATGCTAACAATTTATCATTAACCTTAGCTATCAGATACCTGGATCTTCAAAGGGACACTGGGCTTCTCTCTCTAACTTCCCCCTGGATGGCTCAGATCAGTGTTCCTGAGCAGGACTGAACTGACCTGTGGGGACAGGAGGGCTCTGACCTTCCCCCTGTGCTGCCCTTCTGCTAAAAAGAAGTCACACAGACCTTCCATCCTCTAGCCCTTGCCAAGACTCTTGTACTCCCCTTGCCAGCTGAGATGCAGCCCATGGGGAAAACCCACACCTGCAGTGGCAACCTTCTTTCTGCCACTCTTAAAGATAAACAACTTTACATAAACCTGAATCTGCAGCAGTGTGAAGGACAGCACACCTGGTGCAAAGGCCCCCTCCTCCCCCCACCCCCAAGGCTGGCTCTGCTATCAGAGGCTGACCCTCAAGTCCTCCTAACAGACCTGCTCTCCTGCGCCACGTCCTGGGACCTTCCACCTCTCTGCAGGAGGAAACTCCTCCCTTCTGCTTTGCTGGAGGGGAGAACGAAGGGGAGTCAGGTTATAAGCCTTGCTTGAGGTTTCACAGGTTGTGAGCAGAAGAACTGGAGATGAATGCCAGGTTTCATACCTCCTGGACAGAACAAATAGGCCCTGAATTCTTTCCCCAAAATCTCCCAAGACCCTACAACTACTGAATTGGAATAAGAGGGTATTTCTACAGAAAACTTAGATCTGGGAAACAGGCTGAGGTTGTCCCATTCATCATTGCAACAGAGAGAGGCACAACCCTCAACAAACCCCTCCAGTGTGAGTATATTTGTCATCATGATGACAAGGCCTGTGGAGGGCTTTGCAGCTCTCCAGCAGTGCTGGGAAAGCCTCTACATAGTTCTGATGTCTGACTGTCTGGAGCTAACACTGCTCCTTTAATGCAGGAGGTCAGACGAGGTCCAACGATCCCAGTGCTGAGACAGACACTAGCACAGCAAAACTGGTTGTATTGGGAGTGTGAGTGAGACCACAGAGAAAGGAATCTGAGGACAGGGAAGTTTCTGATGACTAGAGCAAAGAAAGAGGGCATTGGGAAGCAGCCAACTATGCAGCTGAAATAAGTAGTCACGCATTTCTTTGGGAGAGACTTAATTGAAGGAATAACACATGCAGATGTAGGTGGAACACAAATGCATAGAGAACAGAGACAGGGGAGAAGGTGTTTGATTCAGCAATATCCACATCCATCTGTAAATGCAACAGCATCAGGCTCCTGCTGGGAAGAAAAGTGAAGAACAAAGAACAGACCTGTAGGTATTACAATAATAACATGAAGAAACTAATTTATTGAGAAGCCAAATGCTTTCATGTGGCACATAAGTAAAATAGCAAGTATTACTTAGAGCACAGAGAGGAGTGAGGAGTTCAGAAGTTTAACCCTCGTGTAGCCGCAGGTTCTCAGCCACCATCAATCCATCTGTACATAGGCTTTTTTCCTAATCTGTGATTTAATCTATCAACTATTGTTGGAGAGGAGTTGTGAAACCCAAACCACCAGCTGAAGTCCTTCTGAAGCAAGAGGATACGATGATGTGTATTATTAACAAATTCTGATGTGCACACACAGAACTACTCACCCTTGGAGGCATTCATCTGATGACTGTCAAATCCTCCAAAAGTTTCTGCCCTTCGAGGGAGTGAGATGGGGCCAACTCCTCCCTCCTGATCCATGGCAGTGCTGCTGACCTGCTGTCCAAGGGCAGTGCCCAGGCTCCTGTTCACCAGCTCTTGCAGCAGTTCAACTGACAACAAGCAGCAATGTCTCTGTTAAAGCCCACCCCAGGTTTCTGAGCTACCTGAGCTCAGATCAGGAATTCTTTGCTGCACAAAGAATCAAGGTTCCTGTGACAATTATATGAATAGTACACATTGCCCCTGCAAAAACTCAAGTCTGTCTGACCATTGCCTCCAACTCTTGGAGCTCTGCACAAGCTTACACCTCCCTCTCTTCCTCCAGGCAACCCTGATGTGCTCTGGCAACAGCATTTAGTAATTTTAGCCTCTCCAAAGATCATACTGGAAAGGAGCCTGAGTTGCCACCTACCCTTGCCTTTGTCAACAGAACTGCTTGTCCCTTGCAGGCACCACAAGTGCCTGCTGGAACCCAAGCCCCACCCTCACATCTTCCTGAGACTGAAGCACAGCAAAAGCCTGGATGGTCCAAATTTCAGCCAAGGATAAATCTTATGCTGCTCCTGACCCCAAAGCAGGTTCAATGCATGGTTTTCTTTGTGCTGACTTTTCTGCCCTCTTTTAGCACCCCCCAGTATCTGCTTCCTTTCCTGATCCTCATGACCTGTCCCTGAGACAATACCATGAGGAGCAGTTTCTCCTTATCTTGTTACTCTGACAAAGAGAAGATTTCCCCTACAAAACTGGTGCTTGAGAATTGATGCCTTACATGAAGGTAACCAATTATAGTTGGTTATGATAATTTACATGTCACATGACTGGCTCACCTTCATTTATTGCAGTTTTCATGATTGCCTCTCCTTTTGGAGCCTCTTCTGTGTTGGCTCTGAAGAGCAACCTAGAGCCTGGCATCTCCTCCTGCACAGAACTGTCTGCCATGTCCTGGAAGATCTTTGTCTTCTCCTCCAGCAAGAGCAGGATCTGTTTATCCTTCTGCTGAAGTTGTTCTGTGGGGGAGAACAGAAAACAGGGATGAAGACATAAAATTAAAGCTTTGGCAAGGAAACCTGAGCGATTCCTGAGATACTGGCCCCATCTAGTGGAGCATGACAATATGTGCTGGGTTTGGCAGCACGACAGCGCCCTGGGCAATCTGGCACAGCAGGCTCAGAAAATAAATAATGCAAGGAAGGCGAGCTGCAAACCAGGACTGCAGCAATTTGCTGGATGCAGGATTGAAAAAAGTCACAGTTCCACCACAAAACCCAACCCAGAAACTCCCGTACATTTTCTCACAACCACTCCCCAGCTCTGTTCCAGGCAGGTTTTACCTTTCAGTCCTCTCACTTTCGCATCAGACAGTTTCTTTTCAAACTCAGACTCACAGGGGACTCCTTCGTCTTCATCTCTATCCCTGGACAGGAGACATGGCTCAGTTACTACAGGAACACAGCCAGTGCAGCCCCTGCCTCACCAGAACAGCTGAGTATCTTACATGGTGTTCATTGTGTCCTGAATGATCTGGATCCAGCCGTTGCGCTCTTCTTTGGAGCTGGCATGGACTTCCACCATTTCGGGATCTTTTCCACCCATGCTGATCAGGAACAAACCCTTCTCTTCATGAGCCACTTCTCGTACAATCAACTTCTTCAGAGAGATCACAGTGGATTTCTGGTCCTTCAGACAGAAAGAAATGAGTGAGGAGGGAGACCAGTGCTATAGCTCCCAGATTCAAACCAGCATAGAAATGGTCCCAATAAACCATAGTGCTACATTTCTCAGGTTGTAAACATTTTCTGAACATATTGGCTAACTCAAAAACTAAATCATTTCAATGGAGTCAAACAAAAAGGATAGGTTTGCTTTCCTCCAACAGTTCTGTAGGAAAAGCAATTTTACCTCACTCCATTTCAAGAAAGAATTAATTTCAAATTGACTTTGTGGTTTTGTAAACTGTACCGTATTTTGCTCTGATCTCATTTCCTACTGCCCACACACTCTCCCTGTCATTAATATCACAGCTCCTTAGACTTGGTGCAGCTTGCTACCCTGCTTCACACAGTATCTTCACCATCTCTCTCCAGGATAAAGTCTTGTTTTCAAATCCCACAAAACCTCTGCTGTTCTCAGACGCTCACAGCTGACTGCTATGTGAGAACTCATGTGTGAGATGATGTGCACTGTGTGTCCTATGGTCTCTGTGTCATCAGCCTGCTGGGTTACAACATCCCCAGGCTGCTGTGTCATCTGCACACGAGTCAGCCCCTTTGTGCATTGTACCACACGATACAGCTGGGGTGATCTGGTTCACTAGCAGGACTTGTATGCAAATCAGCTTCCCCTGTGTAGGGCACTGAGCCCATGCAGAGGGTTGGTGAAACTGGAATAACAAATTATCAGCTTTCAAAATGCTCAAAGAGTGGAAAGGTCACAAAGTTTAGCCAGTCTAGACCATGCCTGGAAGGTACAGCCCAGCAGACTCCATTAGGCATCAGGTTTTCTTTAGCAGGTCAGTGTGCCCAGCCCTTTTCAAGGGCTTGCCCTCAGACCTAATGTTTTTGCTCCTGCACATTACAAATATATTTCTATGACATTTATTTTCAAGCTGTTCTGCTGAATTTACTGCCCTGGAATTCCACCCCGCTGCCTCCCCAGCAGCTCACAATGAATTCAGACATTTCCTTCTGCTGAGGTTCATTTTTACAGTGTCTGCATTATCTCCTTGCACCCTCCCAGCCCAGTCACTGCTCCAGCGTGCACAAATTGCAAAGCACAAGTGTTTTGAGTGACGGGAAGGTTTTCAAGGCCAATTATCAGCTGTGCCAAGGAACTGCAGGAAGGGGAGGTGGGGCATGAAGACATGTTTTCCCATCAAAAAGAATGAAGTCTGCTCAGAAAACAAAAATGTTCCAAGCAAGAAAATTAAGTTGTTTAGCAGGCAATGGCTGGTTTTGCTGCACAACACAACATCACGGGTCTTTCACACAGAAAAGCAAGCAAGAAAAAAAGGTTGAAGCCTTACCAGTGAGGCAAAGACATACTTCTGGTCCTTCTCCTGAAGGAACACGAGCATGTCAGAGAGGAGAACAGCCTGGACTTCTGCAAAACAAGAAGCACAGCAGTGCAGTACAACCACACAACCCACCCCAGAACGGATTTCTTGTAATAACACCAGCGCTGGGGAGCAGCAGGGCTGGTTTTGCAAATCCTGCAAGCAGGATCAACCTCCCAGTTAGCAGGAGGAGCAAGGGCAGTTCCTGGAGATGTCAGGTCAGGTTAGCTCTGAACCAGCTTTGCATTAAGTAGGACACAACAGCACCTGGGCATCCTGCAGGATTTGCTCTCATGCATCATAGCAGAGGTGTTCCTCTCCAGCCACATGCTCACTAACAGTTAAGACATGGGCATAACAGTGAAAGCCAGAGACATTTATTCAATAGAACCTCTGTTTTCTCAAACAATCAATATTTCAGCCCTCAAGCGAAATATCTGCACATGAAGTTTTGGGTTTTATGGTTCTCTTGATGAGTGGTTTGCAGGGTGTAAATTATCGTGCAATAACAACATTTGTCAGCTGCAGTTTCTTTCCCAGGAAATACTGACTTCAGGAGCCACCAGTAATTCTGCTCTCAGACAAACACAACTCTGAGGGGAGCCTGTGTGAGACACAGGACCTGGCTTTCTTTCATGGGAGAAGGAAACACAACCTCAAGCCAACAGAGGATTTTAAATCAGTCTTTTCCCAGAGTACATGTAGAGCCTTCCAAGTCTCCTAATAACATATCATAAAGTTGCACAGCAACTACCAAGTGTAATGCCCCACCCAGACCCCTCGGTACAAAGAGGTTTTGTGTAATGTACTTGGGAAATCTTGTGACAGAAAGGAAGCAAACCAAAAACTCAAATCATCCCCTGGGTAAATCATTCCAGTCTGTTTTGGGAAGACAGAAACCATTCCAGAGAAAAGAGCCACTAAACTTTAAGCAAAGGTGCAAAATGAAATCCAGGCTCTGGGAGGTTTGCAGAAGGTGGCATTTGACTCCCTTTTTCTCAGTTCCATGCACTTTGCAAGAGGGGAAATGCTAAAACTCTTTAAACAAAAGCTCTTCCTATAAATTTTCGTGCTCCATTTCAAATACCACAAAATAACCTGAATATATCACCAATCTACCCTCTCCCTGAGTCTGCAGCCTGCCTGCAGGACCTACTTTCCCTGGGAGTTTGCACTACAGACATGTTTGCACATTTCTATGACTAAGAAATGCAAATGGAGCCTGTGCTTATCATGATTTCACAACAGCAGCAGAACTGGCTTCACCCACCATCTAAAGGCAGTAGTAGTCTCGGGTGCCTAGAAATCATCTGCAAACTTCCTGCTTCCAAAACCTCAAAATAAATCACACCCCATATGGAATTCCAAGTTATCACCACCTCCCTGCACAGCACGGCATCAGGCTCCCAGGCCCCATTCATGCCCACAGACCGTAATTCAATCAGCTAATGCTGCAGGGAGGAAGGGACACCCAGCCTTCCTGCAAGCCTGAGGCACAGCCCTGTCTGCTCTTACTGCTACCGTGGTCCCAGCTGAAGGATTCCTTGGGAGATTTAGTGTTTAATTCAGTGGAAAACTTCACTCCACAGCACCTTAAAAAAAACTACTACCACTTGATAACAAACAAAAAGCAACTCAAGGAAACAGTGACCCAACAAGAGGCAGCTGCTGAGACACCAGAGCCTCTCCTGAACAGTTTGTGTCAACAGCTCAAGAGCAACAAACGCCTGGGAAATCTCCCTGGATCCCAGTGCAACTGGGATGGTACTGCCACAGATCTGCTGCAGCCCTTGGTGTAAGGGAAAGGCCTGTGAAGTTGAGGCTGGGTTCCAGATTCAGCCAGCACAACTCCTGGAACTGTGGCACGGGCACGGAGATCTGACTCTGTGCTCTGGGCAACTGCAGCACCATTGTGTCCTCCTGAGGATCCCACAGCAACTCTGCTCCTTGGCTGGCACACCAAGGTGTCACTGCCACCCAAGCCTTCAAGCAGGCACGCAGTCACCAGGAGGAAAAGCAGCTCTCCATCACCCCAGAACCCACAGAAGCAACTGGAAGTGTGATGGGGGGTGGGGGTACAGCAGGGGAAAGCTGGTGTCACAATCTATCAAAGCAGAAGAATAAACCAAGGGTGGAGGCAGCAATCTGAGGATGAATCCTACACCCAGAGAGGGTGAGCTGCATCCTTCCACAGCAGAAGGCAGGACAATCTTACCTTTTAACCGGCCAGCTGAGTTTTTTAGTGAAACAGGCCCATCTCGGATGAGCTTCCGATGCCTCAAGTCCTCTCTTGCAAACATCTGGCCACTCTTCATCCTCATGATGGACTTGCTGTCTGTCCGGTTGTAAATCTCCCCAAGACGCATTTTCTTTTCATAATTGCTAACTTTGCTATTGACTGCAGCAATCACATCTTTAACGAGGTTTAATGACTGAGTCAAGTCTTCATGTTCCACTTCATTTTCTTTAAAAAAGAAACAGAAACATCTCGATTTGACTTTGTGCAGTCTAACTTCCCAGTTTTACTTCCTTCCTTCCTCTTCTCCCAAGTTCCCACATTACAACTTTCTAATGCTTAAATGGGACATTTGTCCCCCTTAAGGAGAGTTTCACAAAACCTTTTACATATACATGGTTGAGGCTGGGGAATATTCCAATATACTTTGCATATGAGACAGTATAGATGAAATGCACAAATAAACTACATGTTTTAGCCATTACCAAAAAAAAGCAAGCTGGGAGACTTTGGAGTCTAGTCATGTTGCTCTCTAATTAGGTACAGACAGACTTAAAACAACTAAATCAAGGTACTTTAACAACTAATCCTAAATGGAGGTATGGAACCGAGTTATCTCATTGCAGTGATGTGAGACAACAATGACTGGATTAGCTGGTAAAAAAAACTGCTTCAGCTGTAAAGGATCCAAAATTCACACTGGACAAACAAACACGTGCTTAGAATAGAGGAACTGGTCCCTACCTTTGGTGTACTGCAGTATCCTTTGTAGAAGGACCGGGTACTTTGTGATTCTCTGTGTTACCAACAAGATACACTCAGGAATCCCAAGACGCCTCACCAGGGAGCTGCTCATTTTTTTCTAAGGAACAAAGACGAAAATTTCAGTTCTGCAGCGAAACACTCCCCAGGGTGCAGAAAGGACACACATTTTCCATCAGCTATGTCTGTCCTGCCAGGTCCTACCTTGACAAATGCCTGGAAGCGTTTGTCCTTTGAGTAGAGATCTTTGAAGTAATTGACAGCCTCGTTGTGATGCCCGCAGAACTTGCCGTACGTTTTCTTCATTCGCTCAGCGTTCTCCCCAGAGAACTGCAAGGAATGGGACACACAGCTCCAACCTGCACTGAGCTCCTGGGGTGACATCCCAGCAGTGCCTGCCAGGCTCTCAGAAGAACTTGATGAAATCAAATTAGTCCAAAGCATGCTCAGCCATGAAGCAGATCTCTACAATGTAAAGAGCTGATTTTGGGACTTCACTGAGCTCACACCTGCAGCAAAATTTGGGATTCTACTCACGTGGCTTAAAAGCCAACCACAAAGAGTCAAGACAGACAAAAAGAAGACAGAAACTGTGGGTAAAGAAAAGTAAAATGACCCACCCCGAGTTAAACACCAGGTCAGTAACACAGCCAAGAAACACACCAGGCATATTTTGCTGTGAGCTCCTGCCTACACTCCAGTCTGTGGTCAAACTGTTTTGTGCCTGTCAGTGAATGCTTCTCTTTCCCACAAAATGAAATAAATTAATTTTCAACAGTGGACCTTCCTCTGAAAGAGCAAAAAGTGCTTCAAAAAGCAGAGGCAGAGATTTTTACTTGTAAAGAGTAAAGGTGCCACCAGCTGTGCTTATCTGACAGGCACAAACAGGAGGGAAGGAAAAGCATCTGGCTTCCAGCTGTGTTCTCAGAACTGCAAACATTTTCCAGCACTTACTTGATTCACTAGGATGTCACCTATCCTCCTGATAACGAAGTTCTTTTCACTTTTGTCTGCCAGCGACTCCTTCTTCCTTTCCAGAATCCGCTGGAAAAACTGACTGTGGATGTGCAGCAAGTTTTCCAGGCAGGGAAAGATCTTGTCCACGACTTGCTGATCATACTGCAGTTCCTTTAGCATGGCTGCACTGTACACATCGTTCATGATCTTCAGGGTGCGGACGTGGTGCATTTCCGTCTGCATTAGCTCTGCGTTGGATGAGGAAAGAGTTCATGGGTTATAGCACAAGGAAAAGCTGCCATTGGAAAGCTTTTCCATAACTGGGCTTCTCTAAGTGGCTTCAGAAAATTTCATGTCAGGAATTGTAACATCAGTCAAGAGTTTCATGTGTGAGAGAAACAGGGGAAGAGGAGTCCCACAACAGAGAGCTTTGGACATTGCTGCTGAGGGCTCAACCTTCAGCCCTGGTATCTTCTCCTTCCTAACACCTCACTGCCAGTCTCCACATACCCCCCTTTTGCCATACAGGATGGCTCCTGAATCCCTCAGGAAATGGCTTCCTAGCCAGCTGCTTCTGCTAGAACACACTCTGAAAGTCATCAGCAGACAAATGAGGAGAGGCAATTTCTGGGTTTTTTTGATGGCTTCTGGATTTGTGAAATGCAGAAAGACAGCTTTCACATAATGAATTACATTTCTAGGAACTTCAAGAATGAGAGTTTGGCTTTTGAAGAAACCAAAGCAATGTTCCTGTTCACCAGCCTAAAGCTTCCCAAAACTATGCATGTGAGCAGATCAAGGAGCTGTGCACAGTGAGTGAGAAGTGAAGGTGCAGATGTCTCACCATAAATCACATCTTGCCGTTTCACAACATCTTTGTATTGCTGCTGTAGGAACTTGCTGTCCACTACTTGGCTCCAGGACTCTGCCTCCAGCTGCTTGGAATCCAACTCCAGGTCTCCCATGAGCTGTCCTTCATTCATGTCTGCACCTTCACAAAGCAATGTAAGTGCCATTAAGATGGGGGTAACTTGTCCCATTTGAGATTCCTGTCTAATAATTTAGGTTTAGGGTTTGTCAGCCACACCACAGACATCACACACATTCTCCTTTACTGACACAAATGATCATATATCACATAAAGACTAGCTGTGAAAAACACTTTTAAAGGTTGTTTCCTAGTTTCCTGTTCACCATTTTCACACAGACCAAATTCTAGCTCAGATAATGTATTCTTAATCTGCAATGCAACGACATTGCAGTTAAATAAAAAACCACAACAGAAGAGGAAATGTTTGTCCCTGAGCTAAATTCCAAGTAACTCAACTGTAACTGAAACCTTCTAAATGTTTTTCCATAATTCAACGAGCTAAAGAAATTACTATGTGGGGCTTTGTTTTAGTTTATCATACTAATATTCTAAGATTAAAATAAATGCACTTTAATTGTCCATTATAAAGGAAGACAATTGCTGAAAATGGATTTTCTATTTCTGGAAAGCAGCACTGAGACCTTCTTTCTCCTATAAATGCCATGGAGATCTCTTACCTTCATCAACCAGTGACTCCATGGATTCATTAACCCGGCTGATTTTATGTAAAGAGTCTGTTGACTGCGACAGGAATTTCCAAGTGTGTATTAAGTTGTCATCATTCCCAACTCTGCAGAAAAACGGAACACAGAATATTGTTTATGATAAAAACCCAGCCAAATGTACTTTCAGATAAGCAGAATAAATGCATTTTAAATATGAATTGAAAAACAAAGCCAGCACTGCACGATTACATACAGAAATGTGCTTTTATGAGTTGTTTACTAACTACCCACTGGAGCTCGAGAAGCTCTAAGTGCTACAGTTGTGAGTGACAGTGCTTTCCATAAAGAACCACTCCTGAGATTTTATAGTTTGGATAACTCCATTCCAGTCACATCCCATTCTCACTGCCCTTGGAGCAAACAGTGCAAAAAAATGCACCACCAAAGGCTATATGAGAGCCCTTATCACTAGGTCCAAGAAAGATCAGAAAAATGGACTGAAATTAAATTCCTCATGAATAGCCAGGACATCCAAACTGCCCAGAACATGCCAGTCCCTGCGACTGCCTCACATGTAGAACTGCTCAATATGCAAGTATGGTAGGAACCATAAATTAGATTTTCTTCTGTGTTATTTTGTAATGAATTATGTATAGTGCAGTCTAAAAACAGGAAGACTGCAGCTCTGTACCTTCACCCTCTTGTTGTGGACACAAAAGTTAATACTATAGCTAAGCTGCAAATTTGTACTTGCACAATTTCCACCCAAGGCAAGGGAATTTCTTCCTGTAGCCCAGAGCATCCTTGTAAAGTGGCCTTGAATCTTCCAGGCCAACTCAGCTGTGCCTCTAAACTCTTGCCATGACTAAACCAACCCAGACAATCAGATTGTGCAGAAGACAACTGATGGTATAATACAGAACATGGGTATTTCTGTACTTGTGATCCCTTTTGTACCTTTAATGCAAGTCTCAGCACGTGAACTCATTTTCAGTGGATTTCTTTACATTGACAGTGTCAGATAACACACACACACAGAGTCAGGTGTGCAGGGAAGAACCTTACCCTGCAATGTTCTGTATGGAGACACTTTTGGAGAGTGCAGTGGGCTGCTGTGATCTCCTGTTGTTGAAGGAGGAGGTGACGGTGCTTTCGTCGGGCGCGAGGATCGCGGAGCGCGGGCGCTCCTTCGGCTGCGAGCCTGGAACGGAAGGGTGGGAGAGCAGTCAGCCCATGCAAACACCTTAACCACTGCTAACTGCCATGGTGGCAACTTAAAGGGATCCAGACTCTGAAATTCACTGCCTTTTCTTTCCAGGATCAGCCCCAGGGGATGTCAGCAGTTAGGAACAGCCACAGGAAGGGAAGGCCATCAACCCCTGTGCAGAACTCACTGCACTGTGCTTGAAATACCCAGGTGGGATCTGCAACTCCAGAAACACACGTGGGAAACTGAAATTAACTTTTTTGATAATTAATCACAAGTCACAATCCACTCTGTTGCCTTTTTATTTCCCTGGGCCCATAGTAATGTAAATCTTGCTTCTTCTGGTCAAACGTTTTGAGATAGGTTTCTGTTATCAGAATGCACCACAGAGAAATGATAATCCTGATTTCATTATACCATCACATACCTTTAACTAATCTGCTATATTAATTCAAGATTTTTTCTTCTTTAGATGCATTTCTGCTCTTTGGAGCAACACCTCTGAACTTCATGATAAATACCACAGTGACTACAACTGTATTGCATAGTGTGGTTCCATACAAGCTATCATTTATCTTATCAAAGCTTATCAAATCATGGCCCTATAAAACCAATTTGGGCCATTTCTCACCTATTCTTTATCCTTGGTCACACTGGGTAGCTCTGTAGTGTAGTGTGTATCTCTGAGCAAAGTCAGGAACAGTTTGACAGTATTCCTCCTATTCAAAATTAAACTTTCTATTTTGCCTACCTCAAAGCCCAAGACTATTTAATTAAAACAAAAATAATTATATTTTGAATCCTCTCCTCTCTTAACACTCATAGTTGGATTTTTTCCCATGGACATAGGCTGCATATTCCAGATTTTGTGGACTTAATGGACATAGGCATTCAGCAAGCTACAACAGAAAAGTGATTTTTCTAAATCTGAGATGATTTTACATTTCCTTAAAGCTACATGGACACTGCAGAAGAGTATGAACTCTGTACAACTTCAGTACAACTTCTGAAGTCTCAAATATTGCTTAGCACGCACAGAGGTTGCTCTCATCCCTGCTCTGTTAAAAGCTTAAATTTCACAATATGAAGTATCAGTTGTCAGCAAGTGAAGAACAGCACAAACCACCCCCAAAGCAGAGGCAAAGAAGTTGTCTTACTTTTGTTTCTCATGGTTACTGTGGGTAATGAAGAGGTATCATGTGCCTGCAGCATCCCTCTCTGTGGCTGAAAGAAAAATGAAATTCACTTTAATTTCTTCCTCCCTTCTCACAGAAGGTTGTGCCATATAACCAAAACAAAAAAGCTCATTTTGTTTCTGAAGCCTCTCAGTGCATGTGTATTTTTAAATATATTTTTAATTTTCTCTGAATGAAATGGGCAAAATAACAGATGAAGAAATGTGCAGCAAATATGAAAATGTGAATGTGATGACAATATTGAAGTGAACTGAAATCATAATTGCACAAACATTATTTAGCTTGGAGAAGCAGGTTCCTTGCATTTGGGGTAAGAACAAATTCTGTATGTTCCTCATATAAACAGTATATTTAAAAGTTTTCTTTATGTGAAAGCTTCAGCACAGGGGCTGAAGTTCTTTACAACAAGCTGGAAACTTTGTGACATGGTAGAAAGAGTTATATATATACACACACATATATATATTCAGTACAGTAGATGAAATCTCTTACCTTCATTTTGACCTTTGCACAAGAAGCAAAATTCTCCTTACAGCCTTTGTGCACGATTGCATTACAGTCTGTCAAAAAAACCCCCAAAAACAAAGAATTAAACAAAACCCCACAGAACACAGGTCAGTTTTTGCTGTTTGTAATCTGAACTGTTAACTGAGAAATGTAACTTTCAGGAATCATTGTCGTTTACATGAGTAGCTACAAATACTAAGAGAGAGACTGCTTACCAGGATAATTAGCCCTTTGTTTGTTAATAACATTTCCTCGTGGAATTTAACAGGAAATTCTGCTTAAAAATCAGTGCAAGGCTGAGTTGCCAGGGGTCATAAATTAAAGAATAAAAGGAAAAAAACCTGATGGCATTATTCCTCTGAAAGTAAGGTAGAAAGCAGTAGCAGGAGAGAGAAACAGAAACCAACTGTAGGGCCAGTACTTTTCTCTGAAAAGACAAATACTGTTCTCATCGAGACAAGGACTATGAGAGCTCAAAGACAGGAAGAGGTTGGGGAAACTCATTTACACAAACTCAGACATCACGGGTAAGATCTACAGCACAAAACCCAGGTGCTGCTGTACTGCAGGGTTACCAGAAAAGGTAAAAGGGACCATGCCCATGAGGTTCCTCCTGGAAATTCAACTTTTCATCCAAAGGCATCGCATTCATCAAAGCAAAGACCATCATGCTTAATTTAACACCACCCTTTGCTGCAAATATGCCAGAGCAAAAGCTGAGTGGTTTGATTTTGGTTTTTTTTTTTGGATACCCTGAGTCTGCCCATGATCTCTGCCAGTAGACTTCCAGGAATCAAAGTTTTCAGACATGATTAAAACAGTTTGGTTTTTTTTTCTTTTCTCATAAGAATTCAGAATTGGGTTTGAGGCTTTAACTCTTTTGGCAGATGAAAGATCACAGATGAGACTCAGTAGCTTAGAGAAAAATATTTCCACTCATTCATGACAACACTAACACAGAAAATGAACTGTATTTTACATGTATGTTACACTGTAAATGTGAAGTTCTGAATAACTTCTTGAAGCAGAAAGAAAGGAAAAAATTCTATGTCCAGAATGACAAAATATGCTCACATTTCTAGAATCTCTTACATTTGGGACAACTCAATAAAAGCCAGTAATTCTGATATTTTGACAGAGATAAGGGTAAGGCCATAGGGCGCTGCTACTCTGAAAATATCTCACAATTTCCTGTGCAAGAGAAGACAGAACAAAACAACCTGAAACTCTTGCAAAAACCCACAAGCACTGTAAATTTTCAGACCAAACAGGGAAGAGGAACAGAACCTGCTCCTGGTACATGAACAGAGGCAGTGAGACAATTCAGAATCATGAAATTCACACTCAAGCCTTGAAAGCCTGAAGACAGCTCTTTAGAGTCTACCATTTGGCAAAAAATTTGGAGTTTTTTGAAGTTGAAATATCTGGTTGTAGGGACTTTATTCCTCCAACTCTTCAGCAAGCAGGAAGTTCCTCTAACTCCTCTTTGTCACCAGTATTAGTAACTAAAACCCCTAAAACCTTATTTTCTGCATCACTGATCATAAAAAATTTAAAAAGACAAGGCAGAAAGCTTCTAAAAATTAGGCTTTTTTGCTTGCCCATTTGTTTTGGAGCATGCCCAATCTTTCAGCATTGAGTAGATGTTTCAGGAAGCTAGGGGGCATCACTGAAAAGCTGAGACATGGATTTAAAATATCCAGTGCTTTAAAAGGCATTAAAAGCCATCCATAGGAGAGACAGAGCAGTGGTGGTGGCACCAGCCTACAACAGCACAGGAATATCAGAGCCTGTGCTGCTGCTTATCCATAATTTCCAAAGTATCTGAGGTTGACTTTAAGATGCAACAGGAGAAACAATCACTCTCTGATGTGAGCTCTCAACTTAGGCCCTCACCAAACAATTTTTTATGACATTCATTTTCTGGCCAATGCAGAAAACTTACAATCATTTTCCATCATACCTTGAAAACAAGGAAAGAACATCTGTCCTAAAACATATGACACTGTTGGGTTATTTTAACTCATTAGCATACAGAGTATTCAACTGGGATATATTTGATTTTCTACATGGCTTCAGAAGCTGTTAAGAAAATCAAGAGGGGAAAGGGATAGGATGCATTTGAGACTTTGTAATTGTTGATGTTTTACATTTCTCATCAGGCTGACACAGAGTGTGTCTCAGACAAACAACTCTGCTGAAATCTCTTCCAGGAAACTCCAAATTGCCATTTGGGATTCAGCTGGCTGCTCCTACCCCTGCTCACATCCACCAGCAGGAACAGAAGGCTCCAGCCTGAGAGCAGTTCCTGCACTCACTTTGACTCATTTCTAAGCTAGTGGAGTAAAAACTTACTAATAATGAGGAGAGCCTTTCCCACTGAGCTGCAGTGGGAAAAAGAGGATTTTTGTCTGCAGATTCCGTAGCTTTGGGTTGCTGCATGAACCAAGCAGCATTCTGGTCTTGACCACACAAACACCACTGACCTTATCGAGCTGCAGGCATGAGAAACTGGTAAGTAATGAGAACAAAATCCCCAATCTGTCAGAAACCCTTAGTGGGGTTCCCATCCTGCCTGCTCTGTGCTGCACGTCCTTCACAGACACACAGGTAGTTGTCATTTGACCTGTGATGCAATTTCTTGTACAAAGGGAGCAGAGGGTCAGTATTTCCTTTCTGTACCATGTGGTTCCCACTGTGGGTTCACTGAAACAGTATTTCAGAGAACTAAAGCAATACACCACAGACTTCTTTTGTCCCCATTGGAAATAAAAGCCATGATCCAGGCCAGCTGTCCCTGCCCTCTATCCATCTTATCAAAGCACCTCAGCTCCAAAGCCACCACATGCAGCTGAAATAACCAAAGTCCTTCTGACTGATAGAGCCCAACAAGGGGTTGAACACCCCATGGCCTGCTGTGATGGCTGAGCTCAGGCTTAGGAAAGAGGACACCTCCACACAGCCACAACTCATTTCAGTCCAGTTTCCACAAGGCAACATGCTGCTCCATGAATCACTATCTCCAAAGTCTCTCTCCCGCCTTACATCCTCAAGCAAAAGGAAAATAAAGTGTAAGGTTTGCATTTTCCATGCCAGATTCAATGAAAAATAAAAGGAAGGGGGGGGGAACCCCCCGACTTACTTGCACAGTAGTACGAATCCTTATTGAAAGGCTTCATACAGTGGTAACAGGTTGCTTGGGCTACAACGGAGGTTGCAGTGAAGAGATGTCCATTTAACAGCTTCTTATCTTTTTCCTTCTCCTTGGAATCTTTGTCCTTCTCTTTAGTCTTCTCCTTATCTTTCTCTTTTTCCTGCCGAGAGAAAATGACCAAAAGCCTCGTCACTTCACAGAGGTCTCTTCCCTAGTTACAGATTGCTCAGTGTTTGCCTTTGGCACGGAGATGATATTGATCGAGGTGCACCTGAACAATGGCCATGTGTCTGCACAGCTCTCCCTCAAAAAAGCCCCTGTGGAAGTGGATTTACATACTATTGACTCACATGGGTGTCTCACCACTGCAGATGACACTGAGTCTGTTCTGAAGGCATCTATTTCCTTCTACCTTTGTTTTATACTTGCTTGGTTTAATGACTTTACCTCTTGTTTTTCTGGGCTCTCATCAGCCTCTTCAGCATTTTAAATAAATTGTGTTAAATACAAATACCACATGCAGTGTGTATCAGACTTTTAATATAGTTAATTTTTAAGGCCAAACCATACGGCTTGTGATTTGCAACTGCTTTTTGAATGGAGAACACAAGCCTTTTCTCAGTGCCTCTACAGCCTTACTGCCAGAATATTTCCACCTCTGTTTTCCTTCCAACTAGCAACTTTTTCAACAGTTACATGCAACCCCAAGAAACTATGTGGAGCTTTTTGGCAAAATGGATCTTTTACAAACTCCCTACATAAAGCACCACAGAAAGGCTGAGGAACAACAGCAACACTATAAAAGACCCTCTTATTTTCCACAACCCACAACTCAACCTCTGGGCTACTCAGCTTTGGAAACACGACAAGCACAGACAGCTTCTCCAACTTTTAGCACTGTTTCTGCTTATTTTTCTGTCTCTACCTTAGATAGAAAATACTAAATACTAAAAATTTGAAACATTTTCCCCTGCAGCTTTCTATGGATTTGGAATTCTTCCAAACAATTTTTAAAGGAAACCCCACAGAAAAACTCTGAATTTGAATTACCGTGACTCCTCATCTTTCCATGTACTAACCTACAAAATGTTTATGATACAAGTCAGCTCCAGGTCTGTCCTTTTAACTGTTGCTGCAGATTTCCTGGCATCTGAAAGAGAAGCTTAACCAGAAACTGCTAAAGGCTTTTGTCAGTTTATCTTTGCATTTTGTTATTTATATGCCATGTGCCCTCTGCCTAATATTGTCCCAGCCTGAATATCAGAGAGCTGCAGAGCTGCCCATGTGAGCAACTGCCATTAAGTGGCTGAAAGAGGGATGGAGCTCTGCAGCCACTGCAGGGAAATTGTTGAGCCCTGGATGACACATTCAAATAATGAATAACTCAGCCTAAGGACTCCTCTCCCAACACATCCCAGGCAAAATGCCAGTGCCAGAGTCTCTCCCTGCAAAGTGTCATAAACAGAAAGTCTATTTACTGGCCCCAAATGCTGTTCTGTTCTGCAAATAAGCAAAACTAGGAGCATTACCATATGGAATAATCCTGTCTGAAGCAGAAAACCTGCCAGAAAGAGTCTGCATTGCATCACATCTCCGCCTCCTCTGAGCCATCAGCCTGGCTCACCACCCCACAGAAACCTCCACAGCCCCATTTTCCATCCACTGACTTGCCCATCTTTAACCATATCCAGCCTGGCAGGATTCAGGAACTTTAACTTTGCAGTTTAGGCCTGGGCTGATGGCACCAAGTTGATGCCTGAAGTTTTGCTCTACTGCCAAGCCCTGTGAAGCTCCACGAGGAAAGATCGCTCTAAGCTCAAGCCAAATCCTGTGACTCTCATGCTGAAAGGAGATTTCCCATCCTATACTTTACCTACCTGAAGTTCACTGTAAAACCCAGCAATTCTGAAGTCTAATTTTAATTTCAATTAAAGCTGAACAACCCTAGGAAAAACAGGAAATCAATGCACCACTTTCAAGGAGGAAACAGCAAACTCCACACAAGGGTTGCCAGCCACTGCACTGAAGGACAAGGTCTCACAATGAGATTTTCTTCAGCTTTTTCTTTTATCCTGTGGCAGTTACTGGAACTTTATTTAAAGAAGGACTAGAGAAGCAAGACTATTTTCGTGCTGTTGGAGCTGCCAGTGAGATTTGAAGCCCAGCTTTGTGGCTGACCCGACGTGCCAGGGCAGCCACCACGACAGGTACGGCAGCACCGCAGCAACACCGCAGCAGCAGCAGCAGCAGCTCCTGCTCCCCAGGAACCACGCAGCTCTTACCTCCCAGTGCTTAAGTCCCACCAGCTTCACTGTTATCTGAGGTACTTCTGAGAATCTATTCCATTTTATCGACATCCTTCCCCTGGGGCAGGAGAGCTGCTCCCCAGCAGGAGCTGCTCCCCGCTAGCCCATGGCGGTGCCAGAGGCTGCAGCAGGGCCGGGGACGGGAGGCACAGCACGCAGGAGTTGAGCAAAAGGGGGAGGGGCAGGACAATTGCTGACTTCCTTAAAGATGATTTTAGCTACTTTGCTTTCATCTTGCCCTACCTTAGCTTCCACCGCTGAAAAAAAACAAACCCAAACCCATACAGGCAGAACAGGATGTGATTAATATTTTAAAAGTCGCAAGTCAATACAAGACCACCTATTTTAAAGGTAGAGGGGAGAACACTCTGTGATGTTTGGGGTACAGAAAAAGTGGATTTTAGCATACCTCAGTGTTGCTATGTAGTACTTCAGCAAACAAAGTGCTGCAGAAGTTGCCCAGACAGAAAGTTTTTGTGGGTTTGAGCTCCTCCTGCTCTGCAGGTCACAGATTTTCCCTGTCTCCTAATCCTTTCAAACACTTACAACTACTACCATATAACCTGAAATGCTGCTGCTGGCACAGCACTGCCTTATTACTGTGCAAGGCAAGGAAAAAGAGAAATTACTGATGCTAACTTTTGCAATTTCTCAGAAAATCTTGACCAAAATGAAAAAAAATGAGGGTTTTTTCCTGAACTGACAAATATGAAGCAGTTTAAAAACTCCCAAATGTGAATAGGGCACTCTGCTAAATAGCAAGAGATTCACTGATAATCCCAAAAAACACCAAGTACATGCCAGGCAGGGGTAATTCACACCAACTTCTATCAGTATCCTCTTCTGCTAATGCTCTAAACACCCCCTTATTTTTAAGGGTTTTTTACATAACTCTCTATAACATTTCCCAAAAGAGCTGCTGCCATTAATAGGCTCAGATGTCCTTTATTTTATTTGCTTTCATCTGAGAAAACTGCATTTCTGAAGGTCTGGAGATAAGTAAAACCGAGCTGGAAAGACACTGAAGCCTCCCTCCCTCCTGACAGCTCAGAAACCAACTTCCTGTGTCAAACTTCCTCTTTTAAGGTTCGTTGTTTTGCTGGTTTTGTTTTTAACTCTTACAGGTTTTTTGCATCTATAATGCTTCTGAGAAACCAGTGTTCCAAGGAATTTTTTGTCAAATTATTTAAGTGTATAAAAATGTATGTAATGCAAACATTCCACTGTAAGAAGACAAGAAACTGTAACTTGAATGATATTTTGATTTTTATTTAGTGGAAGGACGAGAGTTGATACGAGCTGCAATTTTTGTAGTGCATATTATGGTTGGGATTTTGGAGCAACTCTTTATCAGCACTTTCAGACACAATCATGAAATCAGTGAAATCAGACTGCACTGAGGAAATACCTAAAAGCACTGCTGTTATATTTTCTTTGCCAACCAGATCTCTTAACTCTCTCTCCATTTCTTGCTTTAGAGATTATTCACATGAAGTGTAAAAACCACTTCATGAACTTCCACTCTCACTCACAGTCTCTGCAAAACGCTCCCGAACTTCTCACTGGTGTTTGCACAAAGGTTTCTATGTAAACAGATTTACTTTTTCAACACTGTACTTTGCAGCAGGGAACAGCATAGTCCTAAAGCTGCTCAGCAGCAGCTCTGAGCCACTGGCACTTGTGGCTTTCTGTCTTGAAAGACAGATCCACAAAGAGGAACTGTCTGTCATCACACCTCTCGAGGGCCTTCCAACAGTATTGACCAATATATTAACTACCTATCACCTCATGAGACAGTAAAGTGCTCTGAACTTCTCTTAGACCGATGAATCAAGGTGAGATTCAAGAAAAAAAAATCCAACCCAGCCAAGAAAATCCCCAAACATATATCCTAACTTTCAGGGGACAATCTAAGGCAACAACAGCCCGTTTGTGTGAAGTATTTAGCGTTAATGTAATTATTTCCTTAGCCAATACTGATCCCAAGAAATTCAGCTGCATTGAGCAGGGCTGTTTAAGTTTCAGCAAATTAAATTCCAGGGTTTCAAGGATGGAAAAAAGAGAAAAATATAAATATTGCCATCACTGATGGCCACTGTTTGAGCAACTTCTCCTGCAGTGCACAGGAACTTTGTGGCAAAAGTGAAAAAAAAAGATGAAAAGACAATACAGCCTTCGGCAGCCAGTCCCTTCTTACAGCTCCTGTCCTTGTTTTATTAAACAGCTCTGAAGTTCTGTAAAAATTAGACTCATTCATCACTACAAAGCCCTAACTCATGCCAGGGCAAAATTTATTCTCTCTGAGGAAACAAGTGGAAATATAGAGTCATAAAGGCTGGAAGAGACCTTCAAGATCATCCAGCCCAACTGTCCATCCAGCACTGTCACTGTCACTGCCCAGATCTAGGACCCAGCACTTGGCCTTTTTGAACCTTACACAGTTGTTCTTGGGCTCAGTTTTGGGGTGCTAAGATTTCCCATGGAGCCAGTTCCTATCACCCCATAGACAATCCTGCCCTTACAATTAAAAAAAAAAAAAAAAAAAAAAAAAAAAAAAAAAAAAAAAAAAAAAAAAAAGGGTAGGAAGAAATTAAAAGAAAGTAAAGAAAAGAAAGTCAGGCAAAGACTTAAACACAGAACTCATCTCTGCTGCCCTATGGGTATTTCACAAATTTCAAGTGGCACTTACTTTGCTCTTCTTGCTGCTGGACATTTTATTCCTGAGGTAGCTGAAGGTGCGGCTGACTTTTGTTACACCTTTACCAGTGGGGACACTGCTGCTCTCTTCAGATATGCTAAAATAAAAAAAAAAGATAAAAGCTGCTTTTATTTTTTTTCTCCTTCCCAAAGCATCTGTTAAATGGATAGATTCTTTTTAAAGGACAAATGCATTTCTTAGTTAATAGAACCCAAGGTTGCTTTATGGTGTTTTACAAGGGAAGGAAAAGTGAAGACTAAATGCCAATCCACTCATTTTGAGATAAATTTCAAGAAATCCTCATATCTGTTTTGAAGCAGGCCATGCCATAGCACCCTCTGCTGCTCCCCTTGTCAAATAACCAGGAACCATTAATGCTGTAAAGAACCATTTCTTTCCAGAGGAAGGCATCTAATGAACTCTGAAAAGGCAGTGAATGTCTTTAACAGAAACCACACTGTCTGCAAAGCCTCCCCTGAGAAATGAGAATACCAATATTAGGTAATAAACCACGATGGTTATGTGTATTAATTTAGGAATTTTTAGGATCCTAAATATTTTCTGCCAGTCTTTACATGCACAAGCTTATGACTTCTTCAGCTACGACAGAAGAATAAGGAAACTATTATTGCATTAAAGGACATAGTCTGTCAATATTAAGAACAACATAAACCAAAAGCAAAAGAACAGAAATACACATTAAATCAAGGAGGAGAAAACAGCAATGAGCAGAGGTGAAGAGCCTCTCAGTCACAAAATAAGGCCAAGGCTGCCACAAGTGTCCTTCCTCCAGAGCAGCACTTTGAAAGCCACCAGGAGGATTATCTCGTCTGTGCAACTTGCAAAGATGAAAAGTACCATACAAAAACATGATTGTTTTGGCATTTGAGAGACAGAATTAGCCACAGGGAGAAAGAACTACTTTTAGTGTAAAATATAACTCAGGGTAAACTGATACCAAGCAACAATGCATAATCTGATGTTATTAGCTATGAATAACCAGAACCGTGTTAAGGGATTAGACTTAGAACAGCCTTTCACATTCTGTGATCTAAAATATTCTCCAGCCTTTAGAGATAGGGGAGTGATTTTCACAAGTTCTGATTTCAGCTGGAGTGCACTGGTGCCAGGAAGGCTTTTGGGTGGCCAAGGCAGAGCCCAGTGCAGGAGTCCCCCAGAGGGACGGGGTGTCCCCAGGATACTGTACCTCTGCACGGAGGAGCCCACGGAGCCGCCGAACGACTGCGCACCTGCAAAAGATGGGAGGGGAGCAGGGGGACAGGTTAGACTGCAACCTTAGCCCACTGACTGCCAAAAACATAGCTTGCATATTGGGACTGTTTTGGGAATGTTCTCCAGAAGTGGGTGTTTAGAACAGGTTTCACGTGCTCGGGGTAAAGCCTGTTCCCTGTATCCTTAGCTGCTCTCAGATGAGATGCTGAGGTGAAAGCCTGTTTAGTATTTTTATCACTCTCCAGCTATTAAGTAAAGACCGTGCAACTGTTAAACTTGCTGGTAAATCAGAGTGTCTGAATCAGAACTGCCAATTCAATTACAATAGGTATAAATGAGAATCATTCTGACACAATGCTTTTATTTATACTCCACTAAAAAGGATCTATTGTACAGCACATCCGGGTTTCATGTATAAAACTTTGCTGCTTGATAAAATTGTAGCTCATTTTCCCATCAAAATCCTGAGGCACTTCATAAAGAGTAAGGGAAACAAGGGAAGCCTTATTCTGTTTTCCACAAAACGTTACCAGCCTGGGGCTTCGTCACGAAACACTGCTTGAGGAAAGGCTGAATTTCAACATGAAGCTGAAGCCCTGCCAGTGGCACCAACTCTCTTTACACAAGAAACCTGCTTGCACAAAGCATTTGGAGCAGATCTGGGAGCTGACACCATTTACCAGAACCATCGAAGAACACTAAAAAATCAGGAGCAAATGATCCAGGACAGAGGGCTCTCTCTAAAGTAAATGGGCTTGTCAGGACTCAGAAAAACCCTTTATACAAGCACTGTTTGCAGCCCTATTTGAAGTTCAAGAAGCAGCACGACTGTCACCTTACTAGGCTTCTGCATTTATACTGCAAGAAAAACAGTATTTTGGCTCAAATTCTCTTAATGCTAAGGGTGAATGCAGAAGAGCTATTTGCCATTAGAGGTAAAGACGGCCCTTTATTCAAAAGCAGTTAAGTGCATTAAGAAAAACTACGCATAGAGTATTAGGCCTTAAATAAAGATTTTCTAACCACTGATTCAAGTGCCAACACAGACAGACAGAAATATCATTTCTTCATATTGAGAAACTAAAATACAGGCCTACCCTGTGACCTAAATTCTGCTTGGAGAGCTATGTTAATATTTCCCTTGCAAAACCTTTCACCTCATTAATGATTTATCCTAAATTCAGCAAAGTTACTAATACTGTAACATGTATGAAATGAAGTCTACTATTCAATTTCCAATAGTGATATTGTATTTCTATAATATTAAACTACCTAAGTGCCTACTAGGATCACACGAGTAATTTACAGACTTCCAAATCCTTGATTAAAGCTCCAGTGACTCTGGTTCCTTTTTCAGTTCTAGTGTGCTTTTAATCTGGGTTAGACCTCCTTAGACTTTCCTTTTTTTTTTTTTTAATAAATTCATCAGTTTGACTGGGTTTAAGTATCTCACAAACCTTTTTGTTTTTTTGCAGTTAACATCAGAAAAGTGAACAAACACTGAACCAAGAGCTGCAATAATTTCATATTTGTGATTTTGATATTTTCACTGAGGAAATACACTGCACGAGAATTACAATTATGTATAATTTATCTTTTACTGCAGTAGTTGTTTTATCTTAAAAACGGGGCATTCTTGGTGCTGGCAGGCAAAATGGATCCAGTCAAGAATCAAGGTCTGTTTATGATTTCATATTTTAGATTATAATATAACATCACACAACCAACACTCTGCTGCAAGCTGTAATCCCCAGGAAGATAAACATACAAAAAGACACATCTTCTCACCTTCTGGTTTGTTTCTGAAGTAGAACAGGGGATGGAAAACTTATTTTCATAACGTTTTTAGTTTCCTGCCACGACCAGGAACAAAACTGAAATCTGACTTCACAACCCACAAAAAAAATAGGTTTTTGTTTCAAAAGCCAGAACTGCTATCTATGTCCAATGAACCTGGGCTAGCAGCCAAAATTTTTTGTACTTACCTGAACACATTTTAAGCATCACCCACAAAAATTAATTCATATGGTACCTGGACTTGAAATAATTCATCAAGATCCATTATGCAGAAAGCAGTGACTGGTCTAGGATGCTGAAACCAGCTTGCAATGCCTTAATGTTGTCAGTAACTGAAGTTTTGTGGGTCAAGAAATCCAAAGGCTTCATAATAATTGTCCAGCCATCTGAAACCCATGTCTTAAATATACCACCAATCAAACTTCAACTAATTCTCCATTTTCTAGAGAAAAACAGGCATGGAGAGGCTGAGGAGTGGTAACTGAAATGCACGTGCAATCTTAATGTTCACACATCCATCCACTTAGGAGAAATGAACCCTAAAGATGTGAAAAACAAACTGGTCTGGGATTATTCCATGAAAAATGCCCATTGCCAAAGCAATCTCAGAAAGAGCTGTGGCTAAACCAAGCTTTACAAAGTCACCACAGTATCCTCAAACATGTAAAGAAAACAACATTTTTGAGACAATACCTGACATTATCTTAAATGATCATTGTTAACAGGAGCACTGTTGAGGGAGAGAAGATAAATACTGGCTACTAAAATTATCCTTTAAAATTGTCATACCCTAACATGAATATCAGGTATTGGAGGCTTACAACAAAAAACCAAAAATAAATAATAATAATAAAATAACCCAAATGCTTAAAATAACAAAACTTACCAAGCAAACAAACAAAACAAAATCCACCAAAAAATTTACCTAAGGGTACTTTTTACTGTGGAGCAACATATGAATGCACAGCTGTGTCTTTGCAGTTCACTTTGTGGGGACCATGAACTGTGAGTTTTGGTAAAAGCAGAAGAAAAGGACAGAGCAATGAGGAAGAAGCTTAAATATGGAAGTGGGTAACATCACACCTGGGCACAGGACTTTCCTGAAGGAAGGGACAAATCCACAGTGAAGACCAGGAATGGAAAGGAGGAGAATTTAGATATGCACAACATGGATGGTGTGGAGATCATTTTAAATTCAGGAAACAACCAAAATCTATTGAACTGGAAAGCAATTTCCTCCATCCCAGTATGGACACAAGGAATGTGTCTGGATTACTTCAACAGTCTCATAAAACATGCTTAAGAAATGGGAAACATTTTGAATTATCTCTGATAAGCCTATTTAAAAAAACAAGAGGAGTCTAAATTACTTTAATTCAATCTTCTGTTTTAGTTAGGCTTCTTTTAGCAATGGAGTTTGCAGGAGAAAAAAAAAGTTGCCAGAGAACTCTCACCTGTTTCCCACAGAACTATTTTGATAACAAGACCTAGATACGAATACCTTGAGGATTTAAGGTCTTTGACTGCAATTTGTGCTTTTTGTTTACTGGGGAACTGTGAAGTTGCTGTCAAGACTTTCAGAATTTAACAACCAGGGCTTCTGTCCACTTCTCTTCCACTGAGCAATGCACTCACTGTTGCCTACGGAGGGCAAGGATCTACCTCTTCTGCTAACTTGATGCCCTGTAAAAAGCTCAAGGCAAATATTTTGGTTTTAGTAAAAAGGTAAAGATTATTTTGCTGCTCAGAGTGGCAAGTAATATTTGCCACGTGGATACAGACTAAAATTAACCAGATAAGACATGATGGTGCTGATGTAGAAGATTCTTCGGATAATAATCCTTTTATTCTGCCATTAGTTAGTATTCAGATACAGGACTAAGATAATGCTATTAGACATCATGCAATGGAAAGGTTAGTTCAATGTTTGCAAGGTGAAATTCGGTGTCTGAAGCAGAAAACCAGATTTCCCTGTGTTTCCACCCATTATGGCTGCAACACACAGAAAACAATTACTTACAATCCAACTCCTCCTCCTCATCACTGGAAGAAGAGCCAATAGAAAAGAGAGTTTTAGACTTAGGAATGAGTGGAGAGATGCTGAAGGAGAAGGAGATTCTTCTCGATGGTCGAGTCCGGCCCTGGGCTGAGAAGTGGGTTAACAGCAGATATTAGAGCATGCTTGAAAATGCATTTAATAATAAAAAGGAGAGGAAATCAGCCAAAGCAAACTAAAAGCAAAGCAAAGGAAATGTCTGCAAAGCAGCTGGCTCCAGAAAGGCACAAGAAACAAAGAATTGAGAACGTGCAAATTCCAGAGGGTGCAGGTTTCAGAGGGCGCAGGTCTCACTGCATGCACAGCTCGAGGTTTGAAGCTTTCCCTATTTTTGCTGACATTTTTTTACAGGACCTCTTAGTGAAGAATTATAGGCAGTTATCTTTCCAAACAGAATGCCAACAACAAAATGGATCTCTGGACAAAGGGCATCAGCTTCACTGAAGGAACTGCCAAAGACTCAAACTAGAACAACTCAAGGTATCTGTTTAAAGGTGCTTTCTACAGTTAAATGACACAGCAAAACTGCTAAATATTTGCAAGGACAGTTTATCTGAAGTGTTGACTTTATCTGCCTGGGGATCTACCTCTAAAAACAATCAAAAATGTTGATAATGTTATGCCCTTCAAAATTTCCACCTGAAGTTCCCTTCTCTTCTTCCAAAATAAAACAGAAAAAAAACACATGTCTTCTGCCTTCTTCTAGAATTTAAGAGTCCTTGTTTTAAAGAAACTGCCTAAACATAAGAAAAGCCCCACTACACCATCTTCCACCCTTGCCTGGAAGATGCAACACAGTGCCAAACTCATCAATCAAATATTCCATCAAATATCCCATCAAATATTGCGACATCAGATATCCCATCACTGATTTTTAAGAAGAGCCTTTGCAAAGCACCAATTCTTTTTAAGTCCAATGGTCTTTGACAAGAGAAGTTGGAGCTAGCTAGCCACTCTTCACTGAAACTGGACTCCCAAAGGCCCTATTTCCCAAACCTTCTCTTCACACAAGCACAGGTGGAAACCTCTGAGCTGTGACCTGACTGCTGGACAGCCAGTGCTCACGTGGTAAATCCCTGTGTCCTCAGGAAAGGTGACTGGGATGGGGCTGAGGAAACCCTGCCCCTGGCACAGGTCTGACCTAAGGGGGTCCTACTTCAGCACCTACATTAATCATCTTCAGCATATGTATTCCATGGATACATCAATTCACTTGCAAAACAGGAAAAACAGGCTAAAGACTTTATCAGGATTAAACTTCCAAGAGAAAGATGAAGCAATTATTTCTCTCTTCGAATAAAACGTCCTTTCAGCCATATACAATGAGGGTTTTTTGCATGGCTGGTATCATACATCCAAACTGAATTCAGAATATAAAAACACTGTCCAAGGAATAGCCAATGCTATGCAAGCAATGCAAAGCAAACTCCCCTGAACACTTCCTCCAGCCATTAGTCACAAATGCCAATTGCCTACAGGCAATTTGACTAAAATGGTTTTCCAAGCAAGCAGAACAACCCTAGAGGGACCCACTGAAAGGCATTTAAATTGAAGAACTGTTAGGAAGACCCATGCATTAGTTTTGTTTAGGCTGCCTTGTGAAGGAGTTGTTCTAGTGCTCCAGACCTGAAGAACACAATTAAGCAACACCACTTTTTCTTCCTGTAGTCTACTGTCTATTTAGACTAAAAAGTCAAGATGAACAATAATACTTTACTGTAAATTGAACCACCTTTGCCAGCACAGTTCAACTTCCATTTCAGTGGTTTTATTTATAGCAATTCCTGGCTTCACAGCAGTGCTCCACACTGGAAATTTGCTATTCCAAGGCTAAAAGCATTCTTCCGAGCACTCCAGCCAACAGCTCTTGTGACCTCCCTCTATAAAATGCTGAAGGATTAACATTGTGAATGGCCACAGCAGCTTTTGGAACATCTGACACATCAGATGGAGTGTGGGCTAGGAGCTCAGTCTTGGCAATTGCTCCTCCTTCAGCACATATGACAATAAACAGTAAAAATAAAAGAAATCCCCCCCATATGTTTATTAATCTGGATTTAGTTTTTAAAGTTCTTGAGCACAGCACTTTGCTTTCTTCCCATTCAGACACATTTTCAGGGAGCAGAGGATCTTTTTTTTTAAAACACCTACCACAAAATTATGCAAGTGGAATAAAGAATTAAATTTGTGCTAGAACTCACTTCCATGTTATTCTTGCATAACATTTAAGTGTCCTGCTGGAAAAACATGAACATCAAACCCAGGTGACATAGGGGAGTTTATACACCAAGACCTCCTTGTAAGAGGCACTAAATTGCTTCACATGCTTTATGGTCACAATTCAAACAACACTGTTCCTCTTTCAAAGGGGCAGCATGAAGCAGAATAATAGAATGGTTTGGGTTGGAAGGGACCTTAAAACTGATCCAGATCCAGTTCCAGCCCTCTGCCATGGGCAGGGACACCTTCCACTAGACCAGGTTACTCCAAGCCTGATCCAACCTGGCCTTGAATACTTCCAGGGATGGGGCAGCCATAACTTTTCTGGGTGATTTACTGATGTTTCTGTAGTCAGGAAGGTGTCAGGGTTGGGGAAAAAATCCATGAGCTAAATTTTCCAACAACAATCCCTCAAATGTTCTGATTTTCAAAACCTACCTTCCTATAAAGATGTGGCCCTTCTGAGACGTCACAAAATAATGACTGAGAAAATAAAGCTCACAGGAATGTTAGTAATTTTTACATTCAGTGTCCCAAACTCACACACATCTGCCTCAAAGCAGAAGACTAACCCTNAGAACTGTTAGGAAGACCCATGCATTAGTTTTGTTTAGGCTGCCTTGTGAAGGAGTTGTTCTAGTGCTCCAGACCTGAAGAACACAATTAAGCAACACCACTTTTTCTTCCTGTAGTCTACTGTCTATTTAGACTAAAAAGTCAAGATGAACAATAATACTTTACTGTAAATTGAACCACCTTTGCCAGCACAGTTCAACTTCCATTTCAGTGGTTTTATTTATAGCAATTCCTGGCTTCACAGCAGTGCTCCACACTGGAAATTTGCTATTCCAAGGCTAAAAGCATTCTTCCGAGCACTCCAGCCAACAGCTCTTGTGACCTCCCTCTATAAAATGCTGAAGGATTAACATTGTGAATGGCCACAGCAGCTTTTGGAACATCTGACACATCAGATGGAGTGTGGGCTAGGAGCTCAGTCTTGGCAATTGCTCCTCCTTCAGCACATATGACAATAAACAGTAAAAATAAAAGAAATCCCCCCCATATGTTTATTAATCTGGATTTAGTTTTTAAAGTTCTTGAGCACAGCACTTTGCTTTCTTCCCATTCAGACACATTTTCAGGGAGCAGAGGATCTTTTTTTTTAAAACACCTACCACAAAATTATGCAAGTGGAATAAAGAATTAAATTTGTGCTAGAACTCACTTCCATGTTATTCTTGCATAACATTTAAGTGTCCTGCTGGAAAAACATGAACATCAAACCCAGGTGACATAGGGGAGTTTATACACCAAGACCTCCTTGTAAGAGGCACTAAATTGCTTCACATGCTTTATGGTCACAATTCAAACAACACTGTTCCTCTTTCAAAGGGGCAGCATGAAGCAGAATAATAGAATGGTTTGGGTTGGAAGGGACCTTAAAACTGATCCAGATCCAGTTCCAGCCCTCTGCCATGGGCAGGGACACCTTCCACTAGACCAGGTTACTCCAAGCCTGATCCAACCTGGCCTTGAATACTTCCAGGGATGGGGCAGCCATAACTTTTCTGGGTGATTTACTGATGTTTCTGTAGTCAGGAAGGTGTCAGGGTTGGGGAAAAAATCCATGAGCTAAATTTTCCAACAACAATCCCTCAAATGTTCTGATTTTCAAAACCTACCTTCCTATAAAGATGTGGCCCTTCTGAGACGTCACAAAATAATGACTGAGAAAATAAAGCTCACAGGAATGTTAGTAATTTTTACATTCAGTGTCCCAAACTCACACACATCTGCCTCAAAGCAGAAGACTAACCCTGCTACTTTGTCCACAGCCCCTCTGGAAAGGTTACTACATTTCCTCTTTTCCTTCTCTCTCCAGGGACCAGGGTGGCCAGGCTAGCTCTAGAAGAAGATGGGATAATCAAGCCTCCATGGCACTTTTACGGCCAGGCCAGAGGACATTTTAACAGCCTCAGCCATCCAGGCTCCATCAGCCACTGACAGCTCATTTTTGGGGAGCCAGCCAAGTCTTTTGGTGTTCGGTCAGGGGCTGGGTGCAAGAAATTGGCTGCTTCAAAAAACAACAGTGAAGACCTTCAGCCCAAGAAGGGAAGAAGCAGAACCATTGTACAGAGCAGGATCTGGTCTCTTCACAGGACAGAGCTGCCCCTGGTTTGGCTACTGCTGCTGTGGGACACAGCCTTTAGGCCACATTCTTATTGATCATGGAATTATCATGGTGAAAAACCTAAAAACATGTCCTACAAAGAACAGTCCCTGTGAGCTTCCTCCAGTAAGGCTCCTCCATGAATAAAACACCTTTCTTAAAGCACCTTGTTGTGCTTTGCAAGGGAGAATCACGTTAATAGAGAGGAAAGATCAGACACCATCACTAATTGACCAGACAAGAGCTAAAACCTCACTAGGGTTTCTGGCTGGCAATTAATAAAATGAAAACATGTGTAATACATCCAAAGCACATCCAGCTGCAGCCTTCTGAATGACTTATTCAGCTGAAAGAATCAATTCAGCCAAGTTGCAAAATTAAGTGCTTGCTATCGCTTCAATTAAGCTAAACTGGAAAATTTCATAGAATCATCTTTTATTGTTTTCTTCAGGAATTAGATTCAATAAATTATACCCAACTGCTCCAAAATATTTAACTCAAAATGAATAGCAACAAACTCCCCCAAGGAGATCAAGACATGGATTCTCAAATTTCTACATATCAGCATAAAAAAAAAAAAAATCTAGATGCAAGGAAGTAAGATCTCAAGCAGAATTTACCTGACATCAAAGGAAGAAACTCTGAAAGGATGCAAAATTAGATTTTTTTTTTTTTTTAGTTAACAAACCCAATAAACCATAATTTTCATACCAGTAGTCTAATTTAGAATGAAAAAAGCAACCCACACAAAGGAAACTTAACAGAAAGAAAATAGGAGGGATACACTGGGAAGAACAAAAGTAAACTGAGTGAGTTCTGCCTTTCCACCCACTATTCCATGCAGCAGTGAAACCTGTACTTCATGTGATAAAGGAAGCATGAGCAGGCAGTAGCACATTCTGCCTTGAGAAGGTAGCAAGATATATTCAATTATACAGATGACAAAGTGGATAAGGGAAAACTGGATTACTCACTGTCGAGCACTGGTTTGCTGATTGACATTAGAGACATGGATTTGGTCAGTGGAGATGAAACAGCAGAAGAACAGAAGTTAAATCCTTGTGGCTGCGATGTCTGATGCACCTACAGAACAGAACAGAACCACACTGAGTATGTCAAGAATGACAGAACCATCCCAGCTTCAGATCCCAGTTCAGTGTTCATGTTTACTGCACCTCTCCCTTTGAAACAGTGAAACAGGTGAAATGCAACATTTTCGTTTGTCTTCTAAGTGTCAGACAACTAATTATACAACAGAGAGACTACGTGTGCTTGATTTTCTTTCAAGGCATTACAAAATAGCTATTGTTAAAACTCTCTGATGGCCATGGAAATTGCTGTTGTGACTCCAACTCCTCAGCAGAACTAGACTGGTTCAACATGGTAAAAAAAATCTGATCCTTAGCAGTGTGTTACCCAAAAATGCCACTCCTCTAAGCAAGAGAAGACACAAGAGTTGTGTTTCCACAAAGTAGAAAATTTAAAATAGTTGGAGATTCCTCCATGTTAAAGATGGAAAATTTTTAATATTATGTAAATATACATATAAGATGGAAGTCTTTGTCAGACTTTCACTTGGGAAAATGACTTTCAAAATGTTGACGTAGCATTTCCCAGACATCCAACAGTAGTTGGACAGCTTTACCTGGTGGTTGTAATCTCTGATTTCTCCTTGCTCAAGTTCCTCAGTGAGCAGGACCAGGGACTGATTGCTGGCAAGTGGACTCCTCCTGAGTTCTTTGGAGCTCAGAGAAGAAGCCTCCAGGTTTGTAGAGGGCTTCTTGTTCTCACCAGAGTCTCCAGCAAGGCCTTCTAGGCTGTAACTAAAGAGAAAGCACAGAGGTCAGATGCTGCCAAACTCTTAGGGACTTTCAAGACACTTGCTGTGTGTCTCAGCACAGAGCACCTGCAAATGTAAAACACACAGCAGGCACTGAAGTGTGCAGGGAAATGCAGGTGTTACTCCTCAGCATGTTCTTTTTCCTTCAGAGCAAACAGCAACATCTTTGTGCCTCTAATGAGACATAAAGGTTTGTTCCTTGCTTGAACAACCATTGAAACTCCTGGTCAATCCTTTCCTACTGGTTTGTTTTTTGTTTTATTTATTTTTTTGTAACTCTTTTTGATTGGTGCACAAGAAAATCCAGAAATACCCCTTCTAAAGATTTTGGCATTTCCACATATTCTCTGCTAGCTTTTTATTAGGCTCTCCCTTGGAATAAAGCCACCCATATTAAACTACCTTGCATAGCATGGTGCTGCCTGTCCTGGACCAATACCCCTCCCAGCAGCCACATCAGCTGCTCTAACACTCATCTCTGCAGCCACATCCTCTGAATCTATTTTAAAACTTGCCACTGCACCAAGTTTAGGCACTGATAATGTCCTTTATTCTTCCAGAACTGGTTTCTTTTTTACCCGTGCGGTGGGTTTGTTTTTAAATTCAATAAATGTTGTCTCCATCATGCAATCAATTTTATTTTATCATCCTTTGAGGGAGCTAGGTCTTGCCCAGTAGAGCTGAGCAGTAACTCAAAGCTAAATAAAATATTAAACTTTTGCTTGCAGAACTGCCAGAAATAAAACATTTAGCCATAATCTGTAGAGACAGGTGCTGACAGACAAGAGATCTCTACAGAAAAACACTAAGACACTCCTCCTCTCACCTACACAAAACACACCCTCTCTCACATGGGACTATTTAATCTGATAAATCTTGCCCTAATATTCTGCTTCTGACCCTCTTGCTCCTCCTGCCCAAGTATCAACAAACCCACTGAAATGCCAGCGTGGGTTCACTGGGTGAAGCTTTACAGATTCACCTCCCAGGACACGAGCACAGATCCAGGGCTGATGTTTGATTTGATATTCACTAAGTCCAAGGCCTACCCTGGATTTATATCCCAACCCAAGGCTACTCATGACACCTAAGTGGTGAACAAGCTGACACATGAACACATGAGAAAGAAAACACACTGCACAGGCTGTATGGATGATTTAAACAACCAGAAGAGCTTTGAATTCAGGTAGACTTGCGTAGCAGTGATTAATGTTCTGCAGTGTCTTAAAAGCATTAAGGGGCTCATAAATATGCACCTAGGAAGCAAAAACTGCAATAAACTGTGAATAAGAAGATTTAGTAGATTAAAAAAAAAACCCCTTTTTCATGGTAATTAATAAGAAAAAAAAGACTGGTTGAAGCATTTATAATTTAATCTGCTTTAGGAAGATTGTGACTCATCAATATGTATCAATAGCAGGCATTTAAAAGTTTATTCTAAAACATCTGTAGGTAGAAATCAGTCCCATTTCTGCTGATTGTTTAGGGCAGAAGAATATATCTTTTTTTACATTCCAAGGTGGCAACAATGATGCTACACAGTAAAGAAAAGATATCATGCACTTGTGACAAAACTAGCTAAAACCTGCAAATATTAGCCCATAAAATAGTTACCAGTGATACTGGTCTGTAATTTGCTGATTGGAATATATAGACTAAATGTAATTAAATCTGTATGAAGAAGGGCAGATTAACTTCTCAATATCTACTCTTCAAAAGAAGAGTTTTAATACCTCTACCCACAACCAGCAAAAACTGCCAGAGAAAAGCTATAAAGCCATAAAATCTAAGGGACTGGCTTCCAAACTATATGTGACCTGCAAACATCAATCTCAGCTCTGGAAATTTCTACAGAAGATGCAAACTTTAAGTGCCTGGGAAATTTTCATCTGTGGCGATCAGACTGGTTTTTTTCAGAGAAGGTTTTACACGATCAGTCTCTTGGAAGAAAAGTCTAGGTCTTTCAATTTACAGAGAGCAAGTCTGTGTGAACTTAAATCCTTTATGAGATTGATCTGGTACAGAGAGGTGCTGAATCACATTTAATCTTGGTTTGATTCTCTGGCTGTCACAATTATCATTCTGATCAGTCCTGTGGAAAAAAAACCATGGCTCAAAATCATCACGGAACAGAGCAGCTCAACCCAACAGTGCAGCTTCTCTATTGCTAGAGGCCAGTGGAAAGCAGCCACCACCTCCACCTGCAGCCCAGTTCTGAGGATCCACTCCCAAGAGTAATTGCCAAAAAAGCAGGCCAAGCAAACAAACACGTGCACACTTCAGCCAGAGCAGCAGTGGAGGGGGCGATGCACCAGAAGCTGATGACAGGGTGCTTGCAGTGCTCCTGTGCTGCTGCACATTTATTCATACCATACCTTCTACAAGTAAAGTCAGGACCCATGGCAATGTACTGTACGCCTGAGGGACACCAGCTCAAACTAGGAACAGCAAAAGAGGCAAAGAAAGGAAAAGGGCAGTGATTATTGGATTGTTATGGAATACGGGGAACGTTTAAAGACTCTCACTCTCACATATCTTAAAGAAAAAAAACCCCCAACAAACTCAGAAATAATGCAGTAGCACATGTCTGGTTGCACAAATACACCACAGTACCCCAAATACCCTGGGTTACCACTGAACAGGGAGCAGGACAGTCCATGCTTCTTCCCCCAAACTGACCCCATCAGCGAGAGTATACAATGTACTGGAAAAAGTACTCTTTGTGGGGAGAGAGGTTTTTGGGAAAAACAAGGCTAAAACATACCAAAGCCTATTTGTAATCAATCACACACAGCCACCATGTTAGTAATGATTAGTATTTTCCTGGTAACTCTCATCCTCAAATCAGAAAAATAATCCCTTACAGATATTTCATAGTGTAAGTCTCATCCACAGAAATATTAATAACCTCAGGCTACAGTTGGGAAAAATAAGGAGAAAGACATTCTTAAATGCTGCACAGCCAGTCAGTGAAAGAGGCTGGAAAAAAAAAAACCAGGCTAATCTTACTATTAATTTGGGTTTAAATCAAGAGTGTTTCTAACTGACAAACCTTTCAGCTCCCATTCCCCAAAAGAGTCCCAAAGTTGCATCATGAAAGGCGTAAGAAATGCAAATAGAGAATGCAAATATTTTGGTTGTTATTTCAGACTGCTTTTGTTATTTTTTCTCTCTTAGCTCATGGCCCAGTTTCAGGTTGTGCAGAAACAGAAATCCATCTTCTTGTCAGCTATGACACTTATATGATCCCTAAATCCTGAAAAAGCTGTTCAGGAAGCACACAGTGTCTGAAGGGAATTTTGCATCAGCACAAGTCCTGCTCCCAGGTTCTGGTCTGAGATCCATGCAAGGAGGGGACATGGCCAGAGCATCCTTTGCTCCATGATAGGAGCCTATGAAAAGGGCAGAACAAGTTTAACCATTCCTGGACCAGGAATTGTGAGTGCCAGAAGCCTCTGAGGGCACTGACAAAGGTCTAAACCCACTGAATGCATCATGTCATGCCAAGCCTTCGTATCATTTCCACACACAGTGCAACACTGGAAACACTCTGGAAGGGTTTGACAATTGGAAACACTCTGGAAGGGTTTGGCAATTGGTGTTCAATGGTGGAGTTCAGATAATTGCTACCTGTTTTATAAAAAATGTTATTTGGGTGAGGATACACCCAAAGCTTTGCACCCCAAAGCCCCAGGTATGCTCCAACAGTAGCTCTCAGCACAGTACTAGAAACATTCTTCATGAAAACATTCCTTCCTGTAAAATGCCAGTATTTCCAAGTACTTCATCATCCTCACCCAACTCAACCACAGTGGCAGATATAAGTGTTAGTGGGGGATGGCTGGGACTAAATACTTGTGTGAAATCATAGAGGATCCAAGTCCTGGCCACAGGAAATCCATCTCCATCACACACAATCTGCACTCTCCGCTGGGTTCAGCCTCCCAGTGGGTCACTCAGACCTGATCAGGGGTAACTTAGAAAGCACCCCAAGGAAGGTGTCACACATGCTTCCCCCGTCCTTCCTTCCCCAGGCCATCTGCTTGTGGCCACAAGAGCACTGAGCTTGATGGACCCTCTGAGATATGCTTTCCAAAGTCACTCAGTTTTCTGTGACTTTTCAATCAAAGAAGATTCTCATGGAAGAGATCATATAATGTTTACTCCAGACTTTAAAAGAAGCCTCTATTCCTGACCATTGCCATGTTATGGAGATGATCCCTAATGCTAAAACTGCAGGGGAGGGAAGTAAAAGAGTAGAGGGAGGGAAGAAGAGGAGCTCTACATATGTAGGAGGAAGCCTGGAAGTGTTAAGGTCTTACAGAAGGAAGGAAGGAAGGAAAGAGATCTGTTGGCAAAGGCTGTGGAAAACAATCTTGCAGAATCACAGTCCTGCTGGGGAGCCACCCACAACCTGTTGGTAGCACCATAAAATCCTAAAAAGATCAATGCAGAGCATGCAAAACTCCTTTACAGCAGACAACCTGGGGAGGAGGATGAGCTGTTACCTACATCAGCCCTACAGTGGGAGATTATAAACTGCTGGAATCAGTTTCAGGCTCCTGCTTTGCAAGTGGGGTTAGAGAGGATGATTCCAAAATGGTTTGGAGACCAGAAAAAGTGCGAAAGTGTTTATGAAAGGATTATCACACATTTCAGATATGACCAGGTATTCTAGACTTTTTCTTTATTCTACATGTAAGCTCAGTATTTCAGGATATTTTGACTCTAATACTAACACAGTTCCTACAGAGGAGCCTTAAGAGACCACTGATAAAAAGAAGTTCATTTGCATGAGCTGAGAAGACAAGCATTGCACTGCTTCCTGCAGTGATGCAAATAAAGTGGCTTCTTAGAGGTAAAAAAGCTTGTTCTTTCTTGTGCCTTTTTGTAAAAATTCTTTTTAAAGACTGTTCTTTTGAACTGTTCAGCACTGCTAGGGTTCACTGATGCTGATGCATGATGAGGCATGGTGATTTTTTTGGTCATAACATCATGGTAACATTCTTTTCACATGTGGGAATGTGGTAGTTTGTTTATACACACATCACCCCATCCATATTTCAAGGGAAGTGAAATCCTGAGTTAACCTGGGACAGGAAGGGAGGTAGCAGGCTATGGGATGTGAGACAAGGTTGAACCACTGAAGGGCAGAAGTTAAACTTCTCTTTTTTCTTTAGCCTAAAATGTCTAAGTGTGGACAGTCCACATCTGCTGTGTCAAAAATTAAGTATCCTCTTTTATATACTAATAGCCAATGCAAAGGTTACATGAGTGGTATTGCATATCTGTGGGATGGATGAGAAACTCTAAGTTTGTTACAGAGAGGAAAAACACATGGAAGTAAAGAGAAGAACACAACTTCTTTTCTATTTTTCAGGAAGACGGTTATAAAAACCAACAAAAGAGCAAAATTAGAGCCATTTAATTCAATCAGCTGCAGATCTGCAGAGTTTGTGTCTGACCCAGCCCCTCCCCAGCTGCCTCTCCTGCAAGCCTTGTGAGGAGTCTCTGATGTGCTCTAAATCCAAATCACACACACGCTCCCAGGTAAACCACGGTTTTAACCAACTGCAAATCTTACACATGGCAAAGGCCAACAAAATCATACATGAGATTTCTCTTCATTATAAACATAATGTCCTGGAGAAAACAGCTCGAGCATGTGCTCTGTGGGGCACAAAACCTGCCCTGGGTCAGACTGGAGAGAGAAAGCAGCCAGGTGGGATGCAGAGCTCTAATGCCAACACTTCCAGAAGTAGTACAGGTTTACTAACAAGACAGGATGGAGTTAGTAGACATTCAAACACAAACACAGTTAGTCACATTAGTTGGCTTTGTACCTTCTCCTATGAATGGGAGGCTTCTTTATACCATCCCCCAGAATTCGCATTGAACTGAAAATGAATCATGGAGAATGGTCAGCAGCTTGAATGAAAAAAAAATTAACAAATGGCAGCTAAAGGATTAATATCCCCAACACACAGATAGAGGGAATGGACATATAGGTGAAACACAAAATGAAATATTAAAGGAACTAATGAGTCTCTGTGTTTCTCCTCTCTTTTACAAATAAATCTGGGGTTTGGTTGGTTTTATTTTGTACAGAAAGAAGGTTGTACAGGTATTGACCATGTTGCAACTTTGCTGCTGCCAAAGCCAGGTCAGTTTAAAGTTTAGATAAGGCCAAACTCTTTGACAGAAGCTGTTACCAACAGTGATTAACAGCAGCTCCAGTTTTGGAGTGCTTAATCCATCAGTGAAACATGAGGGTGTTTCTTTCCCCAGCTTGGACATTAAACACACACTGCAGCATTGTTGAAAGACAGGCATTTCAAATCTGCTATGAATGTCAGGAACTAACTGAAGGATGAACATCCTTTTGTGGCAGCCTTGTTGGTTTTCTTTGTATTTTTAATAGCAAAATGTATACTTGAGGATTGTCTGTGAAGTGCATTTGAGCAAAGATGGGAAATGAAGGGGAACTGAGCATCTTTTCACATTTCATTTAAGATTAGTGTATTTTTTCCATTATTTTTCCCATGAACAAACTTTTACACTTATCCCTCTTACAAACAGAAAACATGTAGCAGTGGAAAAGACCAAATTTTACAAAAGGCTGTTTTATTTTGTTTTGTTTCTTTTTTTTGTAGGTTTTTTGGGCCTTGTATCAACACCTCTATCTAAGCCTGATTTAGCTATCTTTGTCATCAAGGTTAGGACTATTTTTGGTGTGGATGGGGGCTGGACCAGGCTGCAAGTCTTTGCTGGGGCAGGAAGCACCTCTCAGAGCTCAGCTGATGGTGCACTGTCACCCCATTCCTCCTCCTGGCTGCACAGCCCTGATCCTTGGGCTGGTTTTGGTGGCCATTACACTTTATTTGGTTATTTTTCTCCTCATTTAGTGAGTGCAACCTGCTCACCTACAGAGCAGAGAAGTGCCATGGGTGCCCAGAGGAGGGGAGGGAGAACAAAGGGTGGCAGGTGGTGGGAGCAGCACAGATCCAGCCCATCAGCAGGACAAACCTCAGCCAAGGCTTGTGCTCAGTGTTACTCCATGTCAAGGGATTGCAAAAGTCAACTTGCAATAAGAACTTTTCCTCTTCAAATGGAAAAGCATCTACTGCACATGAAATAAAGGAATAAGCAAACACTCTGAATTTAACTGGTTTGAGTGAAAGTCACTTGATTGCACTTCACTTCCTCAGTATTTGTTGTTGCTCACTAAGCAACGAGAGTCTCAACATCACAACAGCCACGTATGAAAAGAACAAAGAAAACAGTAAAATGACACAGCAAATAATCCAAATTCCTTTCTAACAGAAGCACAAAAACAAACAGGAATCTAATCAGCACCACAGACCCACCCAGCTTTTCTTCTTTAATTAACCTACATGACAGCTATCCTGATGTAGCTGCAGCTATATGTGAGAAAATATGAGAACAATTACTGTCCCTTTAACTCAGATTTTCTTACATTTACAATGAATGTATTTTCCCATATCAGAAACAGTCTCTGAAGTGTGATGCAGGAGAATTTAACCCCATCTGTTCAGTGTTAGCAGTGATTGCCAGCTATGCATTTTATTACCCTCAGAAATCCTTATGCATCAGGCTCTACATTTAAAAATAAATCTCCCCAAATGAGTTTATGAGCTTATGGACTCTTTCTACCATAAACCTGCAGGTATGCTGACTCTTTTGTAGCTTTTAAAAATTCATAGACATAACTTACTACCTGGGGACCAGGAACGAAGCCCAAAAACAGTGACAGTGTTAAACAACAGTAACAACAACAATAATAAAAATCTTTCACTGTATGTTACTTAGAGGATTTTGAATGATTTTCAACATTGACTTTTAAACCTGAAGGGTCCACAATATTTCCTTAGTGATACCCACAGCTGCTGTGTGTAAAGGATGCATACACTCCTGATGGGAGGCTGCTGCCTCTCCCTGGACTATCCAAAGGGTCAGTAACCACTTTCAGGAACCCATTGTGAATGGCCAGTTTTAATTTAATGCCATCCAACCCTATGCAGTGGCTCTGTTTCTGTTAACAGCAGAATGTCTGCCATAAGGACACACCAGGCAGCCCAGAGAGTGGCACTGCCCTGCACACCTGCAGCCTCTGAGAGCTGAAGGGAGGATATGGCACCCTGACCTTGCTAAAGCAACTGGCCATGCCTGCTCTGAGAGCATTAAAGCACCTTAAAAACACTGGCCAAACTTCCACTGGGCTCAGAACAGAGGGTTTAACCCCAAGCATTCCACAGCCCAAATGCTGAACAATGCAGGGCACGGCAGGGAACCTCACACCAATTACTGCTTCTTGGTGTGCATCTTTATTTCATCTTCTTCCCCAATGAAATGGGGGACTGAGCAACTTTTCTTCCCACAGTCACTTGACACCAGCATGGACACACTCACATGGCTCATTCACCTCTCCCTCTTGTATCTTCTGAAAGAACAGATGGGAAAACTTCCCGTTTGAATCTTCCTGAATAACACCAGGGACATTGGTGATGGGTTAGGTGGAACTTACTATGCATGAGAGACTGAGGTGGAACCAATTCTGTGAAACAGGGAGGACCCATCTCACCATTACAGAAAGCTTCCATAGAATTTTTTTAAACCCTGGTGCCTGTGTTATCTCTTAACACAATCAGAGCAATAATGGTCATGTTTATTTTGTGGTCAGTGAGATTTGACACTCCAATAATTCCTTTGTACAGAAAGGGGTGGTGACAGTTCTAATGGAAGACCTGTCCCGAGGTAATTCCATTTACTCTGGAAAGCTCAAGCATACTGTAGGTATTAAGTACTTTAATCCTGAAAGTTAATTTAAGAAAAACCAAACAAACATACATTAGGAGATTGTCCAAACCCCTTCAAGTGAAAAAGAAATAATCAAAAGTGACGTGCTCGCTTCTGATGAACTCTTCAGTTTTATCATGCCGGGTTTAAAGCTCAGATAAATACACACGAGTGGGAGCAGAGTAAATCAAAGCAGCTCTTGACTCACCTCCTCTGATTGATCTCTGCCTCGTTGGTGGCGTTCTTCCCCGGCCCCCAGCTGTGCCGGCGGAAGGGGGACAGCGGCCGCATGGAGCCGCGCAGGACGGACGAAGGAGCGGGCACGTCCGTGATGCTGTCCAGCTCCTCTTCCTTCTCTCCTCCCTCTGAGCACCCCATGTTGGTGCAGCTGCCATCCAGGCTGTGCCTGTCCTTGGGCTGGGTGAAGCTCCCCACGGGTGGGAAGGGGAGGGACGTGTCGCTGCCCAGGGATGAGTTCCTCTCCAGGGACGTGGTGTCATCAGCAGAGGAGCTGGAGCTGGTGACATCGCACGCAGACGGCTCCTCCTCAGGCTGCTGCGGGTAAGAAAAATTAGCAATAAGTTAAAAGTAGAATCACAGACTGGTATGGGTTGGAGAGGACCTCTAAAGATCAGACAATCCAACGCCCTTGCCACGGGCAGGGACATTGTTCGCTAGATAAGGTTGTTCGAAGTCCCATCCAACCTGGCTCTGGACACTTCCAATGAAGTGAATACATTTAACATTTTAAGTAGTTGAAAATATTTTATATTTCACATGAGCTGAGAGATTTCTTAGTCAATGGCATAAGGCAAATTAAGCATCATAGAACTGAGACTTTATGCTCTGGTTTCAAAAGAGGTTGAAATGCTCTGCAGAGTGATCTCTTCTACTCCACAAGACCCTGGCTGCCATAACCCTGAGCTCCCAGCTCAGGTTCTCTGCCTGCCTTCCTCTCCCCAATTCTATATTTCATCCTGCACAGCAAATCCTGTTCCTCTCACCATTTCTAGCTAAACCTGTTATCAATCAAGATGGCATAAAACTGCCAAAGGTTTACTGAGAGCAAGTAATGGGCAAGGGGATTATCACAACTCCTGGTGACAAACTCCAGCCTCTCCTGTGGGACTGGGATGGGATTGTAGAGCTCAAGGGCAATGCACCGTTCCACTGCATCATGCAACACAAAAGGGAGAATTACTCAGTAACAGAAAACAGACAGAAAAAAAATAAAAGGTTAATTCCCCATCCCCAACTACTTTCCATTAAGCAGAAAGTTAATACCAGGGTTTGCAGCATTTTTCAAATCCATCTGTCATCAAAAAATACTGTTCTACAGGATCAGCTGCCCTGTATTAGAGCTTTTGAGTCATACTGTAATTTTGGGGTTTAGTTTGCTCCAAAAGCAGTATGTGGAAGCCAAACTGGTTCTCTCTGGCCAAAGGCCACATGCTGACCATAGAGCCCCAGAAGAGCCCATGAGTATTCCACGTTCCCTGTGGCCACTGTAAAAAACACAAACATCTCTCTGACACCACCTCCAGTCTGAAATGGTGTTTGCCCCGAGGGACTGACACGGGAAGTTTCAATTCATCCTCCTGCAGAGCTCTGTGCTGTATCATTTAAAATAATAACAGGCAGAGTGCTCTGTCAGGCCATGCACAACAGCATTCAGCAAAGCCCTGGGGGTTAATTGTCCTCACACAGTGGGCTCAGGGGGCTGGGCAGGAGCTGAGTGCTCCAGGGGCTGCAGGCTGTCAGCAAGCATTTGGCAGAAGACAACTGGCTACAAAATCCTGTCCTTGGAAGAGAAAGATGAGCATCAGACCCCACGGAGGGAAGGATGAGCAGGAGCAGTGTTAAACAGTCCAGAGACTTCTGTTTTTCTGTGCTTTATTTGATGGGCACACATTATAAGCTATAACCTTTTTATTAAACTGAACAAAAAGACACTGAGATTTTAAAAAAATCTTCTAATCAAGTATTTCGCTATTCATAGAGAAACCCTGCTGCAAACTTAGCTTTTTTAAATCTTAGTTCAGTTTAACAGGTACACAATAATGTTCCTAAGATGGTTTAACTAAATGCTGCCACGCTGCTCTCCTCCTCACATCCATCAAAGGGAAACAGAGGAAAACAAAACAAACCAACCAACCAACCAAAAAAAACAAACAAACAACAACAACACCACCAGCATCCACAGCACCAGAACCAAAGCACAAGAACCTTTTAAACACAAAGTATTAAAAAACACACTAAAAATGCATTCCTTCAAAACCATTCACTTTGTGTTAAGGTATGTCAAATATTAATGGTAAATTTTGGAAAACTGTCTTCTTTAAACTAGTATATTATTGGATTTGATACATTTGAACAGGGAGTTGAGGTTTAAAGAGAAGAGAACCGAATTGGAAGCCCTGTGAAGTTTTTGATGATGTTCAGCATTATTCAAGACAATCTGATATTTGTGTGAGTCATGATGAGAGCTTACTGAATTGCTTAAATACAGACAAATCAAGTAGTCATTATGTGAATAATACTCCTACAGTGGAGGAAACAGTCTGCCACTTTTCTAAGACAGGAAAATACTGTCAGACATTAGATCAGGCTGGATGGAGCTTTGGAGCAACCTGGTCTGGTTGGAAGGGGGGTTGGAATGAGATGAGCTTTAAGGTCCCTTCCAACCCAAACCATTCTGTGATTCTGGGACTGGGGCAGCAGAGCAGGAGAGGAGAGGACTGACTTCACCCCATCAGCTGGGCCACAAATGGGACAGTTTGGGAACTTTCAATCTGGATGCAAATCCAGGAACAACAGCACAGAACACCAAATTCTATAGGAAGGAATTAGAGTAAAAAGGAGGAATTTTTATTTCCCAGATGAGAATACTGCTGCAGTTTGAAATGCAGAACAAAACCCACTTCCCTAACAAGGAAGATTTAAGGCTTTTATCGCAAAACGCAGTTCAAGGAGATGTTTGAAAAAAGGGAAATGCATTTGGTCTGTTTTAACTTTTACCTTGAGCATTTGACTGACGACAGAACACAATAAACAATTCCCTTGAACTTGTGGCTCATGCTTATTCTTCTAAAAATATTCTGCCATCATTTCAATGATTTTTTTTTTTTTTTTTTTTGAAACAAAGGAAAACAGTTAATATGAAAGAGGACTCTGTCTGAAAAATGCCAAGTGTGGCTGACACATCTAAAACATCTATATTGTAGTCACCACTGCAAAAAATTAGCCATCTGACCAATACCAGTAAATATGCATTTCTCTTTACACCTATTTGAGTAAGAAAATATCATGTTTGCAGAACAGAATATGTTCTTTTCTTATAGGAAAAAGGAAACATTAAAGAAATACTAATTTTCTTCAAGCTGGGCTTGCTGGATTTCACCTCAGTGAAGCCAGGCCTTAACTGTGACCATAAACCTTGTGGCCAAAAAAGCCTTTACAAACATTTGCTAATGGGCATTTTCTCTGCCCTCAGTATTTGCTGAGAAGCTTGTAAGAAAAATAAGATAAGGTGTAAAAGTGAGTACTCTGAGAAAGGACACGTACTTCTTCATGAATAGGGAAAACAGAAATCACTGGGATGGTGGGGATATAAGATAACTTCTTCTACTAAATCCCTCTGCTGTAGGAGGTCTTGATAAGAGGAATTAAAATGTTCTTTCAATCATTTTCAGGATGACAACATGCAGAGTGCTGAGACACAAACTTTCACTATCCCCTGACCTTCAAAGATATTAAAGGTGTTAGAGTATTTTAAAAAAGAAGGTGAAAAAAAATTAAACCTTGGAATCCTGAAGTTTATTTGGAATACCATTCCACTAAAAGAGTCAAAACTTTTAGTTTGCTTGGTATATAACCCAGCAGAGTATTTTTTAATTTGAATTTACCTATGGCTCCAGGTTCCCTAAAATTAATGTCTATAGGACCTCCTATTAGTTATTTATCATAACTTTTATGATTTGGAGTGGAGGTGAAAGCCTTTCCCTTAAAATTTTTATTCTTTTGGGTTTGTTTTTTTTTTTTTGAGCAGTTGTTTGGGTTTTTTTTGTTTGCTTTTTTTTTTAAAGAGATACAATAACTCTGAAAAAATAGATGCAAAACATTTATGTATTTGCGTATTTTCTTTGAGCAAACCAAAACAAAGGCAGAAACTAAACAAAATTCAAGACACTGAGTTGCAACCCTTTCCTTTGGCAATGATCTGTGGGTTCCTGACTCCCTTCATCTGAATCATTTCCCAAGAGGCACATTAAAAAGCTTCCCAGTAACGCTGGATTTTGGTGGCTGGTTAAAAGTTAAGATGAGCAAAGCGTATGGGCTCCACCCCAGGATGTTGCCAGCTGATTGTGAGAAATGACCTTATGCAGCATTAATCACTCAAGAAGGAGGATGCTGCTGCCCAGATGGCTGTCTGGGACAGAGAGGGGAAAGCAGATGATGAGGATATGGGAATGAAGTGCTGACACAAAAAAAAAACAAAACAAAAAAACAAACAAACAAACAAACAAACAAACAAAAAACCACCAAACATTTTGCTGAAGCCATAGACCTGGAAGCAACTTTTGCATCTCAGAGACAGCCTGTAAAGCCTGGCAAAAGAAAAGGCAGGTTTCAGTGTTAAAGTTCCCTGAACCCAGCAGCTCATGTTCCACAGCTCAGCACACGTCCTTCAGAGAGAGAAATGAGACAAGCACAGGAGAAGGGAAGGAGATGGGAGAGGAGCACACACCAAACACCAGGGATGGGGTAAGGCACATGCAGAGTCCCCAGAGAGCCCAATTCTTCATGGTCCTGGAACAGAACCAGGGCTTTCAATCTATGAATTTCAAGTGATGTCTAAGGAAGCAGCCCAAGGAACCTGGACAGACAGCAACTTGTTCTTCCCAGATTTATTTTAATGCATTAAGCAGTTAACAAATAAGGAGTTATTTTTACATTTAAAAAAAAGAGAAAACAGCTCTAGTAGACAAAAGTTCAACTCTTGCTCCACAGAAAGGGGAAACAAGAACAGAACTAGTAATAAAAATAATCATCATGACAATGAAAGGTTTGAGATCCTCTTTTTGTTCATAAACATATTCTGTCTCTTCCCAATTTGATACGGAAACTGCATTATTTCACAGGTTTATAAATAATCAACTACAGCCAAGACAAGCATCTTAAAGTGTTTTTCAGAAATAAGACTACAGCCACCACTTATTTCGGTGGTCATTAAAAATATCTGTAATTTGCATTTTTACCACCTGGATTCAGTACTCTAAACCCAAAAAAGACTTAAGGAACAAGCTCACAACACTAAACTAGTGTTTCCAGCCCTTTAGAAATAACTTTAACTGTAGAAAAAATACTCAGATAAGTCCTGAGAAATGAGACATGAAATCAAATTGGTCAGGAAAACAAATAAAGCAACTGAGGTTGAGATTAGCTTTGAATAGCTTTCTAAACTCAACTCAGGAACCTTTTGTAGCCATTTGCAGACAAAGTCTGCAATCCACTGCATAATGAGAACAATGCAAAGGCTACCAAATTAAGAAATTCCCTTCCTACAAATCCAAAAATTCCTGTCTCTGCCCTCTCTCCACTGGCAATAGAAGATCTGCTTTCCCACCACCTCCTCCCTTCCCTATGGAATCCCTTCTACACTGCACTTACCTATTCTGGTTACATTTTGATCTTTTTTTTCTCATATTTGAAGAAGGAAACTTTCCACATAATAAAGGGGGAAAGCTAAAATTCTGTGTAATATAAAATTTGCTGTGTTCCTAGTGAACTCTTCTCCCATACAAGCATTAAATCAGGCTCAAGTGACAGCTGCCTGTGGCAATCCGTGTCACTCTACACAAGGAAACTGAAGACAGCCTGCTCTGCCAAACAGCCTTGTTCTCTGACAATCCAGGGTCTCAGATCCTTCTGTAAGATGGGAAAGGGTGAGGCTGGTGAGCTCTGTGCCCTACCACATGCATTTAGGATGACTTTACTGTTCATTTATAGCACATGAGATCACTTAGCCTGGGCTGTGGTGTTTCCCATCCTGCTGGAAAATATTCACCACCATCTGATTTGATTTCAGCAAACAGAATTTTGTTTCATTCGATACATTTCTGGGAAAGCCAGTGTGAAAGCTACCCTGAGAGTTATGGTTTTTAGAGTAGGAGCTGTGCCTGCTCAAACCTGTGAGCTGCAGCTGAACCAAAGAGTGTGACTTCATGGAGACCAAAGTGATGGCTGCTTGAAAGAAGGGTCACATCCCTTTGGATTCTACATCACTGTATTCTTTCTGCATGCTTTTTCATCATCTGCTTATGTCAAGAAGAATACAAATTATAGCAAGACGATACTTCAAGAGCAAAAACCTAATGACTCCCTGAATAAATTCAGGCTGCTCTGACGTTGATGCAAAAGACTGATGCCAAAGGGAAGCATCCTCTGCTCAGGAGGCCAACTTTGTCTCTCAGGTCTCTCCCACTCCTCCTCCCCCTCAGCAACACAAAGAGCACAGGGATGACTAAGGTTAGCAGTGACTTCTGTTGTTGATTTTAAGCAAACTTGAAAACACTTTCATTCTGCTTGCACGCAAACAGGCATTAGAGGTATGTCGCCTAGGCAACAAAACTATTCCCTGGAATTGGCCTGAACTATTTAGAATGAGTGTTTCCTTCCTATGACACCGAATTTACAGAAAAACACTGGTTCCTCTGAGAATTACAGCATATAAATCTGAGGGTGTCAGCACAGAGGTCACAGTGTGCTGGAGAAAAGCTCTTTGTTACGTGAGTTAAAGATGGATTTCGTATCGTCTGTGCAATCCCAAATGACCTCGCAAGAAAATCCACCTTTTCAACTGTTCCTCTGGTGCCTGATTTACTTTTGGACAGACAAAATTACTTCCATTTCTTTACCATTGGGGGCTGCACAGCTTTTGGAATTCTGCTGCAAGTAAATACATCCCTTATGTTGCTGCATCCGAGGAGGAGACCGGATCCTTCCCATCTATTCGGTTCCAGGATAATCGCTTCCAGGTTTCCAACTCACCAGAGAAACCAAGATGATCTGTGTGTGCAGTATGGGTTTATCAGGGACTTTTTTAACCATATCCCATCCAGGCTTTCTTACCTTCCCAAAGACAAGGTCTTCCATCCCATCACCAGGCAAGGGGAAGAGGTCAGGCTCACTCCCAGACTCTCTTTTAAGACCACCCTGTGACGAGGCACAGACGCTGCTCAGCCCATCCTCCAAGAAGTTCTCACATTCTGCAGAAGCAAAGCAGAGTCACAACTTGAGGCTTTCTGTAGCATCCACACATCAGATTCACAGTCTGTCAGTGAATTCCAGAATTTTAAACATACAGTTTTACAAATAAAGCTTTATAAATTTGTTCACCTCCCAAAACCATGCCTGCAAATTGGCAAATAATTTATTCCAGAGTTCAAAACTCTTTTCTAAGTGCATTCCTGAAGTATATGGTGCAAACTGAAAATCTGCATGAAACAGTTGTAAACACTTCTAGCTTGAGGTGCTGATAAATATACTATGAGATATCCCATAGAGTGCATAATGGGATGTTTCCTATTGATTACAACTGTAAAATTAGATTCATATTCAATAAATGTAAAAATATAACTTGTCGATATTTGTTTTCTTTCTCAAAGAATCAATTCCCTCTAAATGCCAAGGTGCTTTTAGTGTATATTTAGACAATTATTTAGTTCCTTCTACACTCCTTACTGAAGAAACATTAGTGTGAATTCCATGACAAGCTTTACTTTTTTAAGATTCAAAACTCAAGTGATTTTTTAAAAAACTCTCAGCTTTCCTAACTCCTGACACTATAAGCATGTTGAATCTCTCTTTTTTTTTCTCAAATGCTTCCAGCTGTTTGCACTGGGTTAATCAGGAGTAAAGAACTAGACTGCAGCCCCTGCAAAAGCCCTCTCTTTCTAAAACCTTTAACAGACAAGTATTTGCTAAGAAATGTCTGTATATATTTTACTTGCTCACCCTTCAGGCAAAAGTATTAAGGATAATTTTGGCAATAACTGAACACTTGTTTATCTCAGTTTGAAATGTTTTCTAATTATTAATTTTTTAATTTTTTTTTTTTTAAGGAAGGTGCTATTTTGCAACCTCCTCTAACTAAATAGATCCAAAATGTGCTCAGCTGTCTGGAGAAGAGCCAGGGCAATAAAATATTGGTCACTCTTCTATTACACCTCACTAACTCCATCCTTGGTGACATCAAGCTTAAATGTCAGTGAAAGGACGACAGGCTTGGGTAGCTTAAGGTCACCTCTTTGCCCTCCCCATCCTTAATTTGTGCCTGACAGCAGCTATGGAATATCCCAGCCACATCCCAACTGATGGGAATGACTCCACTTCTGGAGAAAACAGCATTACTTTGATAGTGGTGGGGCTGTCCCCACGTCGGGCAGGGGGAGTTGAAGCCAGTCAGAAACCCCATTACCCCACAGAGGAATTTCCACATTGTGGTGAACTGGAAAAGCACTTATTGGATGCTGCAGCTGCTCCTGTTCCCCTTTCAGTAAACCTGGAAAATCTGAACTTCTTTTCCATCACTGAGGGGGAGAAGGCAGGGGAGGGGAGAAGGGGGGAATGAAGGGAAAGAAGAGCTGGAGCGGCTGTGAGGACGCGGGCCAGGTGCTGTGCATCCAGCTGGCAGCCAGCACAGCATCTCCACAGCCCAGACTGAAAAACAAAGGGGCTCCAGCCACGTTCCACTGGAAAATCAGTGGGGACAGACCAGATGTGCTCAGGGATGGATCCCTCACCCTGAGGATAAGGCACGAGAGGCAGCAAAGCCTCCTCAGGAGGAGGCTCCCAGGGGCAGAGGAGATGAGGCAGACAGGAGGAAGGATGAGGAGCAGGGTGATGGGGACCCCCTCCACACACCTCAGCTCAACTGTGCTGAGAAATTAATTCCCAAAGCCTCTCTTCCCTATACTCTTCCTTTATTTTTGGTAGGAGATATGCATATTTTCTCCATTTTCTCCCTCCCCTATTCTCAGTTTGCTGCGTTTGTTTTGAACTGCACAGACACTGCACAAAGCCAGGCTCTGTCTCTCACACCCCTGGCAACACTTCTGTGCGTAATATAAAGGCAAAAAAAAATACAGATAAAAAAGCCCTAGGAAGAACATTTCCAAGCAATCTCTTCTGTACATTTTCTGAACTCTTGTGTTCTCCAAGCCAGGGCTGAGTTCTCCAATTCCAAGCTGATAACTACGTATCTGCTACACTCCTCTGCACACCTGATTTCAAAAGCATTGACAGAAAATGAGAAGCTCCAATTTCTGGAGTTACGTTCTAAGATCTGAGGTCTCTGTCCTTGCAAGCCATTTCAGCAGACGGAAAAGGCCTAATTCCTTATCAAGTACTGTATTTTTAAGTTAGCCACATTGACAGCTCATGGTTTTATTGCTATTAAGCGTTGCCAGATTTTTCTTGCCCTCTCTACACTGCCCAGCACCACAGAGCAGCAGGAGGATACCTGTGCAGTAATAATTTTATTTCTAGAAAGGCCAGAACCTGCAGAACCTGAGATCCTTCTGCTGCTTCAGTCCATCTGGAGAGCACATTTACTTAAAAACCCATCTCTTTATGTGTGTGTTACAGACATGTATTACTACAATTATTAGTATAAATTTGTATATACAGCTACCTAATTATGTAATTATTACTATATTCCTAGAGTGCAATATTTCATGAGATAATTAATAGGGATGCAACTGATAGTGATCCATAGGAATACATGATTATATATTTGGCAAGTAAAATGAGTCCAAGGAGCTTTGCAGACAAATGGTTTGCAGTAACTATTGCCTGAAGCAGAAAAATACTGTACCAAGAGGCAAAGGATTCACAGATACAGTTAGTAAAGGAGAGCTAATACCACAATACCACAGGTTCTCTTGTAAAAACACTCTTGAAACAGCTATTGCTGCTAATGACCATTCTAAAAGGGCAGTATTTTTGTTTCTTTGTTTTTAATAAAAAAGCACTTATTTAACTTCGATGTGAGCTAGAACTTCTGTTTAGGATATACCCCTCAGGTCACTAACCCACACTATCCCTTCTTAGCCTACAGACTGAGTTTATATTTCACATTGACACTCAGTCATTTTCTTTCAAGTCTCTCAGATAAATTGAAGGAGATTTGGGTGAGACCACTGCTCATAAGGACAGCATGGCAAGAGGCCTCCTCTCCATGAGCAGCCTAAGCAAAGTCCCTATTCAGGGCCCTGATAAATTACTCTATTTGTTTCGAACACGCATAATCCAATGAAAGGAAATGCTTTTTTTCTTATCTTGGACACCAACCCTTCTTTGAAGCTTGCCCAGACTAGATTTTCTGTCCCAGTGGAGGAGCCAGAAAGCACCAGCCAGCACGCAGGGCTGGGATGGGAGCTTGGCACAGCCAGTGGGCAGGGTGTGGGAATGATGGCTCTGAACAGCCTTCCTGCTTCCTGAAGCCTGGAATCACAGCAACTTCTGGGAGGGAGGAGGAGGGGGTGTTTGGGGGAAGGCGCTGGAAATAAAAATCTCAAGCCACTGATTTGGGTCTAAATATGGATTTAGGAGTTCAAATTTCTGACTTTTTTTCTTTTATTGTATTATCCTTTTAGCTAGAAATCATGTCTGTGTGCCATCCCAAACACCTTTCATGTTTATTTAGGAAATAAAAAAAAAGGTGGGGGGGGAAAAAATCAAAATACTGAAGCACTTGAAATGCAGAGTTATTTGAGATGGTGACACACCACACAGCTCCCTGCCAGTCAGGTGCTGCAGCCATGTGCTAACAATGACTCACAGCGCAGTCACTGCACAGTTTCTTTAATTTATGTGTTTTCCCCATCCAGGCCAGGATGTCAAAAACGGGGGCAGGGGGGGAAAGGAAGGATAGAAAAGGAAAGGTGAGGAGAACAGCTGCTGGTCTGGAGCTGCCCCCAGCCCCAGGGCTCACCTGGAGACGGTCGCGTGCGCTTGCGCTCCAGCAGGGAGGGGTCGGGACACGGCTCCAGCGGACACCAGCTCTCACGGTTTATCTGCAAATGCAAAACACAGCACAGCACATCAAAGAAAGGCCACCCTCCCCAGCACCCCTGTTAGTCTCTTCTCTCCAATGTCCCTCTGCATCAACCAGCAGATACAGTTATGGCTTAATTTTTTCCCAATAATAAAAATGTCAGAAGTAACATACGATTTTACTTTTTTTTGCATCACTAAACAAACCATTAGAATATGCCAAAAGCCTTTATTTCTCCGTGGAAAGTTTGATTTGAAGGTGGCTCCTGCTTAAGGAAGGAGTTCAGAGGGAGGATGAGTCAGTGTTTAAGCTACTAGTAGAGGACTGGATAACCTTGGCTTCAAGTCCCACCTCCACTTGTAGCAGGACTGCAGGAAAATTCTCTTCTGCTTTATGCCTCAGTTCACTACCTACAGAATAGAAATTCCTTACCACCCATAATGCTGTACAGACAATTAGCTCAGAGATAGCAAAGTGCTCTGATGATGTGGAATTGAGGGCTTGGGAAGTGCCCAGGTCATGGTGAGAACCAGAAGCACTTCGGGCTTGCATGAACTGAAATGATGATGATAGAAACGCCCATTTGAACACTAAGCCACATCACATGGTTTATTTCAACATCAGCCCTTATCACCTCACCCCGTCCTTCACCCTTTCCATGACTCTGTCTTTCAGCAAGGATGACTGATCTGTTCTCAGCCTCCTCCTCCTCCCTTTGCCTGTGCTTTCATCTTCCTCACTCGGGCTGTGTTGTCCAACATTTTGACTCTGAAGTCTGCTGGACTATCCACAACCCTTGCCTCATCCAACATTCACTTCCCATCACTTTTGTCTGCAGCTGGCAGACTCTGAAAGCCCCTTTACTCTCTCTGCCATTTCTTTGAGCCAAATGCCTTTTCTTACTGCCAAATGGATGCAAATCTCACCTGTCCCACACCACAAAAACCAGAAGTTATCTCCCCTCCTGACCTGCCCCAACACACAGGATGTCACATGTTAAGTTGTAGCTAAAAGAAAGCTACTGAAATGGATGACTTTTTATATGTCAGGTATTTCTCCTACCCTCTTTCTGGCTTTCCTTTTATCTCTTGAAATAATTTCCTTTCCTCTCTTTCAAAGAGCAAATTTTTTCTATTTACTTTTTGCCTCTGGTCCCATGTTCAAATCTCCTCCATGATCCTGCTCTATTTTTGCAGTTCCTTGCTGGACTCCCATCCCCTCAATATTCTCATTTCTCCTGTGGTATGAAACGCACTGGTTTTGCCTTCTTATTATTTTTTTAAAAAATAAATTAAAACCAAGCCTCTCCTACCCTTGACCTGACGTGCTGCTTTGACTAATGACCCACGTCCTTGTTTCCTCTCTCACTGAGATCATGGAATGTGTTACTGCAGTCCTTGGCTGGCTCCTCCCTGCTCTGGCTGTGTCCCCTGCCTGTCACCCAAGGGGCTCCTGCCAGGACCTCTGCTCACCTCCCACTCTCCACACCACAGAGGCAGACCCTGCACTCCCCCAGACCTGGCAGCTACTTGTTACAGCACATTTTTCTTCCTCAGGTCCTCTTCCATACTTGTGTGATGAGAAAATGGGGTTGGGAGGGCCTTTGACAGGTCAGCTAGTCCCTGTCTGCTGCGCCAGGTTGGGCTCAATTATCATCTGAGAGGTCCTAATCCAACATGTCCTTAAAATCCTCCAGTGGAGAGGATGCCATGACCTTCCCCAGTCGGCAGCTCTTGCTGACAGGGACAGGGAAGGAACAGAGAAGTTCTGAGAGGGGAAAAATGAGCAGCAGTCTCCCAGGAGAGGTGAAGGAGCTGTTGAGCTCTACCAGAGTCAGGTCTCAGGGTGACCTCAGTGCATGTCCCACTTGGATGTCCCTCCTATCTCCACAGAATTTTGCAGGCTATTTTTCTTCAGGACGATGTGCACTTTGTAGCACTTGCTCCCTGACCCTGCTCATACATCTGCATTACACAGATATTCACCCAAGAGCCCATCACAACCCTCTATGTGCATACACCAAAGACTCCAGTGTTCCCTGCACCTCTGCCCCACACACACCTGTGTATCCATTTTCTCCCTTTTACATACAGTGCATCTACATTAAATGAGAGGTAGCAAGGAAAAGAGAAGCAGCCTTCAGTCTGAGAAAGGATTTGTAAGCAAAACTTCAAAACACTATTTTTTTTTTGCTTTCCAAAGTGACATAAGGATGTTGCATTTTAATTGTTGCATGGACAGTGGGTCATGTTCTGATTCTTTCAACAGAAGACACTCCCTGTTCACAGCAAGGCTGTGTGGTATCTAACCTCAGCATGTAAACTTAACTGCAGAATTTATTCTCTTTTCAGTCTTAAAAGAGCTGCAAAGTCAATAAATAACACTTTATGACTGTAAATACCACGCTATTATTCTTTTCTCTCCAGACAAAGCAGAATAAATTTACATCACACTTTAGCATATTTTATTAAAGGCAAATCTAGACGCTGAGGCTGAACACACAGAGAAGGGCAAATGCAAATGTGCTCAAGTGCACACAAATGAAGAAATGACCCATTTCAGATAAAAAATCAAATTCTGTCTCCTTCTGATTGACTTGTACCTCCCTCCTTCCTTTGCAAGAAGAGTCTGACTCTTCTTAATTTTAAACAAATCTCCATCAAATTCAAAGGAATTACTCCTGATTTATACTGATATCCACTACTGAAAATCAATAATTAAACATCCCATTCAATAATTAGCAGTAAGAAAGCAAAATAGGAAGAGGTTCAAGCTGTCTGTTGAATAAGCCATATTAGGCTGAATTAACATTATATATTTTCCTTTAATAGAACCAATTGAGTCATTCACTGAAAATGCATTATAGACATTGGCTTTTTTTCAAAAAAGATTTGAGCATTTTTCCCATTTCCCAGCCAGCTCTCTCCTCAGCCCTGTGGCTTTGCCAAGTATTGAAAACGTCTGCTTTTCTCTATTAAAAAAAAAAAAAGAGAGTAACACTGAGATTGAAGGTGCTGCTTCAGATATACTTGATTATGTACAAAATAAAACATTAGAAACTAAATATTTATCTCAGTAGCCCTAATTCAGGAAAAATAATAATCACCATCAAAACAAAAACAAAGGAAACCACTACTATATACAAGTATTCCCTAGGCCAAAACGAGCCCAGCCAGGCTTTGAGGGAGGTTTACTGTGTGCTCTCAGGGAACTGGGTGGTCCATAGATACTCAAAACACAAACCTCCACAGCCCAACACTGAGTACTGGGATCCTCCCTCAACACCTAAATTCTGCTTGTGTTTACTCAGGACTAGTGCCTACAGGTACAGACAGTATGAGCTAGGGAGGAAATTGCCTTTATAAAAGCACTTGAACATCAGGAGCTGGAGAATGCACCAGTATGGAGAAATTTGAAATGAGGCTGTCTTGGGATTCTGAAGGCACGTGTGCATTGCATTTGAGAAAATCCCACCCTTTTCCCCCCAGTTCTTTCTTGTTTTGCTGAGAGAAGCCCAAGGACAGGACCACAGGCTGGTGGCCACAGAGGATGATAAAAGCCCCACACTTTCTTGTTTGCCCACACTGATGATAGCTCATTGATTCCAGGCTTCCCAAATCTTTGCAGCAGGAGCAGAGGATGTAGTGCTGTTCCAGTGGCAGAGGGAATATGAAACAGCCTCTGGGAACAGAGTCTCAATACACAGCTTTTGAAGAAATGCCAGGAGAGAACCAGCTATTTTTCCATACAGAAGCCTGAATGTGTTTATCAGCGGCTCAGACACAGAATGAATCATGGAAGCACAACCCCAGGCACCAAAGACTGAATCCCAGAGGATTTTCTGTTGCCTGTGAAACACCAGCAGGCTAAATGTTCAAAGAGGCCTTTAGGACACCAGCTGGAGCTGTGAGCAGCAGATGGTTCCACTGCTCTTTCTGGGCACACACAGGTATTTCCTGACTCTCAGGGACATCTTCCTGCAGACTCTGAACTTAAACTTGATGTGAAAATAAGAGAAGGACAAGTGCTGGACAAGCTGTGAGACACCTCGGGCTGAGATGTCCTCTGTCCTGCAGAACAGTGAGGGAGCCCAGACTGCACTCCAGGCTCCTCCTTCCCCTCCCCTTGGTCTTGGACAAGCAATTATCTAATGCACTCCAGTGTGGTGCCTGCCCACAAAACCAGGATCAAGACCTCCTTCTCAAAGACACTCCAACAGTATCTATGGCAGAGCCACGTGGTGGAGGCTCACCAGGAACAGGCGCCTGGGGGGCCAGGGACTACCTGGCTTCTATGGACCTCCCCTACATTTCCAGCATGGAAAAGTCCTTTTTTCTCTCCCTCTGGTTTTATTTTAACTCTTCTTGCCTTCCATTTCACAATAAAGAGAACACACTGACCTTTCAGGAAATCTTTTCTATTGCAAAAGTTTGCACTTGTCAACCTCACTGGTCGTGACATAAATCAACATCTCCAGAACACAAGGAACCAGATGACTTTAACTTTCATTTCCTAGCAGATCCCAAGAGATTCATCTTCCCTCCATATTATTTTAACTTTGTCTTAAATTTGCAAGTTTCCATTTTTCTCCTTTAAATTTCCCCCATCTTCCAGACTATGATCTACCTTGCAGCTAAAACCAGATACTACTGCACCTAGGAAAATATTTAGGAGAGTAATTGCAGCTTGCTTAGTGTATCATTAAGTCCTTGTGCACCACACTGAGTAATATCCATTTCAAACATCCATTGTAGAATAAAAGTAGTAGAAAAAAGCAATACTCTAAATTCACTTACAACTATTTTCTTTCAAAAGCAGAAACAATACAATGATTTTTTTAAAGTTCTGTGAATATTTTCTAAGATATTCATGTTCCTGAAAATTTCTTATAGGAATAAAGAAATTTGTACACATAACTGGAAATCCATGTTTATGCTGACCAACTTTTAACTTTACCATTCCATTTACAATGAAATTATCCAGTTGCCTGCAATTCCTGCACTAGAAACTAAAGCAACAGTTTGCTTATCCCCTTCAAAAAAACCACCTTTCAAGATCCTCCAAAACACTTTGAAAAGGAGCATGAAGGATGGGGCATCTGGGGAAGGAATTTCCACTGTTTTCCTTCAACATCTGTCGCTGCAGAAAGGCTCCATACACAAAAAACTCACATCAAGAGCAACAATCACTGCTTTGGCAATCATCTTGCCAGACAGTATTAAGAGCAGACATATCAATTTGCTTGCAAATTCCAGATTTATTTTTTATTTAAATTATTTTGGTAATCTCCCTGTGTATTTTCTTACCTTTGGGGGAAGACATTAACAGGTGGATGCAGAACACAAAGACATTCACAAATGTATGCCCAAAAGGGACAACACTTGTATTTCTGCAATGATTTCTATGGAGATTTTTCTTCTAGCACTGTGAATATGCTACACTGAGTCTTTTACCTTTACAGAACTGGTGACACCATATCAGGACAACATTTTTACAAGGAGGTCCAAACTGACCTTGCTCATAGCAAAAAGCCAGCAGTGCTATAGAAAACTGTATTAAAGAATTTCACCAAAAAAGGCTCCAACAAGCACAAGACATGTTACATGACTGAATAAACTAGCTCTTTATGGTGCAAGAGCAACTCTAAATTCCTAGAGTGCATTTATCCTCCTGGCAATGTCCCAGCTGGGAAAATGAACGTGTGCCCCCAGTACATTTTCCAGCCTTTGGCACTGGGATGTCCTCCACCAGCAAAACTAAAAGTCAACAGACTTTAATTAAGCTTTAAAAATAACAGCATTGGCTTAGCAATAAAAAAACCCCAACTCTTTACTATGGGAGCAGAATTCCCACAAACTGTATGTGCCTAATGTGAAAACACAATAATTTCATTTAAGGTGCCCTTCCAGTTGTAACTCTACATGAGACACAAAAAGAAAAACTCAAAAACTCTCTACATCATTCTAAAGACACTTCTCTCCTTCTGTTCTTCAATGACCAGAACAGCATGGACAGATGTAGGATTACAGTTCAGTCATTTAGGCCCAAAGTTTGATGGACACCACATACCCATCTGCTGGGGACAGAACAGAACCCATCTGCTTCCCCCAGAACAACCCCAAAGAAGGAATGAACTTGCTTATGTGTCAATAAAGAAGAAAAAGCTTCAACATACAATGGAGAGAAGCCTAGTTTCAGCTAATTTAGGGACTTCTCCATATACTACTTTTAGCTTAGGATGCTGCAAATGGCACTTTGCCTTAGGTGGGCAGGGTTCATTCCAGAGGATCTTCCCTGGTGCTGGAGTAAAGCTACCAGAGCAGCCAGGAAGCAGAACGACTAATTATTAGTGCTGTCCCTTTAATTTCAAAATACCTTGACTAATTATTAATGCTGGTTTTAATGTTATTAAGAACGTTCTGATCTTCAACTGGAAGCTGAATGGGATCGGTTCATCTGAAAAGCAGAAAAATCAAACCTCATTGCCCCAGCTGTGAAACAACTTATTCCTGGTGCCTACCCTTAACAGCTTGAGCATTCACATACAGAGATGAAATGCAGATACAGGTGAAAACAGTTAGAAAACATTCCCAGCTGTGATTACTCAGACTCCCATTCCCAAAGCAAGCGCAGCTCTTACTTTATAACGCTGCAAAGCACTGCCTGCTCATGCCCACCTGAACGCCTGTCTGACTTCACATGTATTTGGAAGGTGCCAGCCAGTGTGGTTTTCGTATCCTGTCCCTAGATAGTTTTACTTGTGGTAGAAGGCACAACATAAAAATGAGACAGGGCTGCCAAGGCACACATGGGCACACTGAGACTTCCCATTTTGGGCTTGCAATAACACAGCACAGACTGCTTTACCCTGCACGTAGCTGCTCAGAGCTCAGCAAAATGTTCAGACAAGCAGACATGCCACACACCCCATAACTTCTCCCTTATCTGCTACAACACAAACCCAGCAGGAACAATGACAGCAAATTTTTATGTCATTTCTCTGCATCATCCAGGCTTCCCTGCACAGTGGCAAACCCTATGATCCAAGTTAATCAAGTTTGCGTTGCTGCAGCAGCCAGTAAAGGACATAGAATCATGGAATCATAGAATGGTTTGGGCTGGAAGGGACCTTAAAGACGATCCCATTCCAACACCTCTCCCATAGACAGGGACAATCATCCAACCCTGGCCTTGAACACCTCCAGGGATGGGGCATCCCACAGCTTCTCTGGACAAGCTGTGCCAGGGCCTCACATCTCTCACAGTAAGGAACTTCTTCCTAGGATGAAATCCTACCTCCAACAGGGGCTGGGACACTGGTGGTAACAGGCTGCCTCTTGCTTTTTCCTATGTAGAGAGGAGGAAGAAAGTATGCTAAAGCCAAAAATAATTGTGTGCATCAACCCTCAAAACTGCTGAGGTTCATTTTTTTCATAACTTCACAAGCCACTGTTTCAGGCACAATCTAAACATGGAAAATTTGAGCCTCAAGACAGTGGCCCTTCAGACAACATGTGGATTGCAAAATAATGGGTAGGAACCAAAAATTATTTTGTGACTGTATCTAAAAATGGATGCAATCAACACAAATATAATCTCATCTATAAACATTTAGTACCCAAAATGGCATAAGATCTTCTTTCTTCACCACTTGTTCCCGTTGTACTTTTTCAGCAGTTGATTTTCTTTCCTATGTCATGACTGAGTCACCATCCCTGGAGATATTAAAAAGATGTGTAGATGTGGCACTGAGGGACATGGTTTAGAGGTTCACTTGACAGTGCTGGGTTAATGGCTGGCCTTGATGATCTTAAGGGTCTTTTAAACCTAAACAATTCTATGATTACTGAGTTCCCTATCTTAAAATGAAGCAAAGACCATATTCATCTACCACTCAACAAAATGACAGCTTGTCTGAGTCAACCTGCAGCCAAACTGAAAGCTGTTTGGTGCTTCGCAGGTATCTTGTTAAAATTTTATCAGCTCAAACACTCTTGCCGAATACGATTTGGGTTTGCTTTTGTTCTAAGGACATTTACTTGCTTTTCAATATTTAAGAGACCCTGTCCTCTTACCTCCCTAAAATACAATGGCCTAGATAAGGTACAGTTTTATTTCAGTATTTTAATGAAAACCAAACTCAAGAGAAACCCCACCCCCAGCTCCCTCATTAAGGGCCTGATCCAACTCCCATTAACGTCAAGAGATGATCTGCCACTGACGCACTCGAGAGCTGGCTTGGATCCCTAGATCATCAAAATTTAATTTCATCTACCAGTTATGTTATAGAAACCAGAGAAAACATGAAGAATGACTGAAAATTGAGCTAGAGTTGATTGTAGCTGTAGCTGCCACCAGAACCCTCCTATTTTAAACATCTGCAGGCTGTACAGCCCATGTTGGGAGCAGCAATGCGTGCACACACGCACACATATATGGACACTGAGTCATTTGCAGGAACAGACAGTATAACCCACAGTTCTGAAACTCAATTAGGAAAATACCAGTTGGAACTAACACGAGCCACATTTTGTTATAAAATCTGAGCTTTGCTGGATAAAAACTAATTTAAGGAACTGATGACATCAGAAATACTGAAGTTGGATAATTCTAGTGAATTGTATTTCAACCCAGGCATTCAGATACTCTTCATAAAGAAAAAGATTGTGCTTTTTATTGGCAACCAAGACTGTCAGGGGTACCAGGTCTCCTCCTGAGAATTAAGCAGCAGTCCTTTCAGAGGAGTAGTGTGCACAATACAACAACATTTTTAATGACTCATATGGTGTCTAGAGACTGAATACCTTGGGATTCAATCCTCAACCAGCATCAGTAACGTGAGACTTAAATACTCAAAAAACTTGAGCTGGTAGAGGAAACAACTTACACCTATTTGTGCCAGCAAAAACCAGTGGGTACACTGAATTAAAGGAAAGCACTTTCATTCATAAACAAAGCAAGTTAACAAGAGCTAGATCTATTTCAGTACAGATAAAGTAGAACAAGAAATAATTGAAAACAAATTTGTTATATATTCTTGTCATGACTTGGAAACAAGAGCATGAACCAAAAAATCATAAAAATGGAAGCCATATCATGTAGAATCCCCCTGCTTCAGCTAAGAAGAGAAAAGAGAAAAAGGGAGAGGGAAAGCAAATGCTCTTCCAGCAGTTAAGATCTCTGAGTTGGGCTATGTTTTGCAGTCCCTCTGGCTTCTCTCCTATTTCCATGCACTCTGCCAGGAAACTGCTGAAGCTCCACAAAGCTGTTACAGAGACAGGACATTCCCAGACTGCCATTGTGCCATTTGGTGGAGCACTTGCTAATTTTAGATTAGAGGAGGAATACACTGGGACAATTAGCCAAGAGCCACTCCTGATTCTTGCTCCAACCCATCGTCAGACAGAATCACACCCAAACAACAAGACTGACAGCAACCCTTCTAACACAACAAAAAACAAAGGCAAAGGAGGATCCACCATGCCTTTTTTTGGAAGAATGCATCTTTTAGGGAACATGTGCCTTTCAACCTCAAAAGCAAGCACTGGAGATGGAAACCCTTTTCCCTGCACACACACAAAAAAACCACCTGAGATTTCAAACCAGGGACTGTTTAAGGGCAGAGGGCAGGGAAGATAGGCAGGGAGCTCCCCTGAAGAATGCATGCCAGAAGGGATTATCTAGTTGCAAAGATAATAATATTTGACACGATACGGTTCGGTAACACTCAAAACCATCTCCATGCTGAAGGGCAAGAGCTCTTCCACCTGTCCCTCCCCTCTGCATCATCCCACTGGGGACATGAGTACAGCAAAGAACAGCTCGATCCGCGGGGACAGGGAAGGGAACCCACAAATAAACACACACAGACATCATACCTTTAACAACACAACATCTACAGTCCTGTCCACCTTGGAAATATCGCACAGGCTGTACCGCCTCTTGTGGCGTTCGTACATTTTGTCCAAAAAGCTGGGAGCGGAGGAGCAGAGCCCACCATGAACCCTGGGCTGACCACGGCCCCAGACCTCTCACATCCGTGCTCAGAGGAGTCCCTGTGTCTCAGCACAGCAGCCTGCCCGAGCTTCTCAACAGGAAAATGAAAATCCCAGCGCTGCGCCCGGCTGATAAAGTCTTCTCGGAACAGATTTGCTTATGCAGGCAATGCAGGAACTTATAGCAAACAAAAGATATTTGAAGACAGCTTTATACATATAGGATTATTTTTTTTGAGACTGCTAAGAATGGTTACAGCCTTCCTGTTACAGTAATAAAAAAAAATAATAAAAAAATGTTCTCCAGACAACTTTGATATCCAAAAAGCACCAGAATGAAATTCCTGCCCGAAAAGAGAACAAAAGCCAGATGTGTGCAGCAGGAACACTGACGCTCCAAGTGGAAAGGCAGAAGGTAGGCTCAGCCACAACAGGTCTGATTCAGGAAAAAAACAAAAACAAAACCAAAAACCCCAATCTCCGTATCCAACGCAAATACTGTCACCAAAGTGTTCTGTTTTTCACGCCCTCATGCACTGAAAGAAACAACAAAAAAAAAGTACTTTCCTTCTTCCGAGTCAGTTCACTCTTCACCACGCAAGACGGCTTGGGTTTGCATTAAGTTTAAATTTCTAATGACAGCACTGGGCAAAAGGAAAGAAAATAATGAAATAAAGCCACTCCCTCCTGATTTGGGCTGGGACGTCACTGCTTGCCTTTTTAGTCCTGCACCAGTGTTCTCCCTGCTTTCAAATTTACTTTGCAGTTGTGGGAGCGTGATTCAGAGAGAGGAAAAAAAAAAAGAGGAGGGAGCGGGGGAAGAAAAAGCCACAGCTTTTCTTTGCCAGCCTCTTCCACCTCTGGCTGCAGGCACTTGCTGTGTTTGCTCAGTCCAAAATGAGACCGAGAGCAAAGGGACGTGTTTTTCAAGATGTAAAAAGACTCTTCCTACTCCCCCAGGCCAGGTGAATGAAAGACAGTTGCAAGGTTAATGCTTTCCTAAACCAGGAATGGAAACTTATGACTTAATCAGTGCACATGAATTAAAAAAAAAAAAAAGAAAAGGGAAATCAGTCATTTACTTTATTCTTGGTTTATTTGCAACACAGAGCAAAGATCTCAGCAACTAGTTGTCCAGAAAATACAATCTTCCCTCTTCTACATTAGCCTGAAAGGCAGAGCTTTTTTTTCTTGAGGGAAAAAAAAACCAAAAACCAACCCTAAAGTTTTTCGTCTCTCTAATGCCGGGGCCAGCCCGAGTCTCTCTGCTCTCAATAGCTCATTCACATCAGCTGGGCCCTGCATGCTCACTGCCACATGGTTTCCTGTTTTCAAACTGCCCCCTTGCAGCCCCCTCCGCTTTCCACCCCACCCTGACCTCTCCAGGGATGAAATCTTTCCATACTTCCCTGGCTTTAGACATTCTCTCATTCACCGATTCAAAAGGGAATGGGGGCGGTTCAAAATGAAAGGGGGGGAAAAAAAAAAAAGAGAGAAGAAAAGGGGCTGGGAGTTTGTAGCAACCAGAACTTGCTGCTTTGCTAGATAGAAAAACTGAAAATGCAGCAATTTTTAATCCCAAACTGCAAAGCAGGAAATGTAGAATTGGAAACAGCACTTATCAACCCAAGGTTTAATTGCCGATCTCCAAAAGCCACCCTCAGCAGTGCTGGGAGAACTGGCCCACCTCCTGCTGCTGGGATTTGCTCCACTCCTGGAGCTCAGTTAGGGGGTTGTAGGTCTTTTCATCCAGTCCTGCAGGGTGGTCCCAGTTCCCTGGTTGTATAAGGAGATTTGTGGCCACCAGCTTAAACTCTGGCAAAGGTGACTCAAACCCTGCAGCCTACTGGAACAGATAAAACACAAGTTCTTGGCGTTTGAATGCAAGATGAGCCTTCCAAAGGAGATCTAAACCCATGTGCTGCAAGCAAGCACTCCAGCTTCTCTCTTCCCAGTGCTACCCAGTCTTCTGACTTCTCAAACTCATTGCACCACAGCCTGCCTGTGACTGACACAGGAACTGACTCCCCTCCGTGCCTGTTCAGTAAAACACCAAAAAACGGGAGTTTACAGAACCACCACGGGCTATTGCAAGCTCCTGGATGTGACACCCCAATCTGTACAGTCAGGTTACACAAAAGCACAGCTACCCTACAGATTTAGCAGACTCAGTAAGCAGGCAAAGGGCACCTTTTCCTGAGACCTGGTGTCACAGAGGCCAGTCCTGACACAAAGGTCTGCCTTGGACATGGATCCTGAGCATGTCCTCAGGGCTGGAGCTGGCTGGGACTCGCAGCAGGTGAGCTGCTCCTGGTGAGGGATACAGCCACACTCTTACCTGGTCAGTGCCAGGGTCTCCCCACACTTTCCTTATGCTCCAGTCTCTCCCTCACATCCCAAAGCTTCATCTCCTCCACACCACCAGCTGAACTGAGGAGGATTCCTCCACGAGGCTGTCTTACAGCTACAATCCCTGGCTCAAGATCTCAGCCAGTGACTCTGTTCTCTCCAACAACGAGCAGAGCTTCTGCTTTCAGTATTAGGACACACACAATGTGGTTGAACTTTGGGGACTTTCTGGAGCCACCAGTTTTCTCCACAAGTAATGAATCCCAGCAGTCATGTGCCCATCGAGATGAGGAATCAGAAATGGCTATGACAGCATTCCAGCCCTTCAAACGCTACCATAAAAGGCAGGGATTTCCTCAAATCTAAATTTACAAGACAGGAACCCATAAACAAAGTATGTGAATTTAGTTCAGGTGTAGGACTTTGCAACATCACAGAGCCTTTAATGATGCTCTAGTGTTTCATTACGGAGCACCCCTTTTTTTTTCAACTGATAAAGCAGAGAGATTTGTTTTCTAATAAATTTAATTACAGTTGCTGGTATACCCAGCCAAGATTTGTACAAACAACGACTGTACAGCTCTGCTCAGACACTCCCTTTTAATGCACTTCAGCTCTGATCCACAGAGTTCCTCTGGTAACCAGAAATGGATGTCCAGCTGCAAGGCTCAAGCAATGCCCACCATGCAGAGCAGGTGAGCATCACTAACTGTGACAGTGCATCTTCCACAGAGATGCAAGATGGGTCCAACTTGTAGCTGCATCAACACCCAGTCTTTTGCAGCTCAGATGATCTCACCCTTCCTGCAAGGTAAGGGGAAATGAGAAACATCTCCAGTCAAAGCAGATGGGAGACACCCTGGGAAATGTGCAGCTTTCACAGGAGGCAGCCAATTTTCCTGAGCTATGCACAAGCATTTTGGGATGGCCAAAAGCCACAAGTAACCCAGTGTGTGCTTTCACGGCACAGTAGGGAACAGAAAGCTCATGTGGAAGGTGCAGACAGCTGGAGAGAGCCAGCCAAGGAAGCTACCAGACCCACACCAGGCTGGGTGACTCTGGGCACAGGATGTATCCCAGGACGTGGTGCATATTCCAGGACTTGGTGCATGGTCCTGTGAATCAAGATGATGAACTGGCTTAATCCATAACTATGTGTCTTGATCTAGTAAATGTTGTCCATTGAACTCCTTGACTCTCCTACACCTTCAACCACAGAGGGAAAGAATGAACATAAACCAAGAAAAATAACCCCTTCTCTCCCTTTTATTTTATTTTTAAATTTAAAAAGATCAGGAGGCCAAGTGATGACTACAGACACCCAAAGTCCATCTCATCTTCATTTCCAGACTTTACTGTTGAAGGGGAGGGAAAAACATAATATAAACAAATAGAAGATAACGTGCCAGACACCCTCTCCTCTGGGAGACCATCACACTCTTCCCACATTAGGTGGGGCTTTTGCTGCATTGTTTCAGGCTAGAAATCTTGCCTTGCACACAGCCTGCCATCCACACAGCCATGTTGGGCAGACACAGAACACAGCTGAGCCTGGACAGAGCAGAACAAAGGTTTCCAGTCTCTTTTGTCCAGCTATTTAAGGCTGTCCTCGAATGCCATACAAGTGTTTAGACAGTATATAGTATTTACACTCCGAAACACAATGAAATAGATGATCAGAAGATAAAGATTAAATTAAAGAACCCCTACTCTAACAAGTAAATAATTCTCTCATTTTTTTGCGAGTTGCTGAAAATGGAGCGGAGACGCGAGCAGCAGCCCCGGCCACCGGCTGCTGATGCGACAGTTCTGGGCTCCTTATTGAAAACATCTGGAAGCTCTGAGCTGCTTTGTGCAGACAGGAGTTTGAAACTATCCAATCATTTCATATCCAAACCCAAGTCCAGCGCTGCGGATTTCAAGGGAAGGAAAAGAGGGGGAAGAAAAAAAAAAAAGGCACTTGATCACACCATATAATCTGTAACTCATCCAGATAAAACTCCTCCTCCTCCTCCACTCGCTAACAGACCTCTTAATGACAAGGAAATCATGGTTATCCTGAGACAGACTGAACTATTGTTATCTGTTTCAAATTACTTTTGCCATATAGTTATGAAACACTGCAATGATGCAATCTGCAGAAATACTCAGGCATATTAACTTCTTTAACCACGGCTCTGATAGGAACTAATGGAGCAGCAGATGAAAGTCAAAAATTCTCCCTGTTTTAAGCAAGGCAAAACACACTTTTGGGTACTAAAACGAGGTGATAATAAATTCATCAGACAGGAAGAGAGAAGAATTACAATTTCAATTGCTCTTTTCTTAAAAGAAAGCAGCTTTTTGGGAAGGCTTTTTAAAATTTTACATTTCTGGCACTTGCAAGGATAGACAAAACAAACAGCTTTTTTCCTAAAACTATATAAGGCAAAGGAAATCTGCACTCTAATGCTGCAAAGCCTATAAGAGGAGCACGTCCAGTCTGGAAGGGAGAGCACATCTATCGTGTCTGCTGGGAGGGAGGTCAGCACCATGTGAGACAAGACCGAGACAGGCTCTCAAATGTGGATTTTCAGGCAGACCAGGCTGCTGTTGACTACAGTGAGCACTCACAGACCTTTGTCAAGAGCCCTGGATGCTAGGTAAGGCATTTCTCATGTTTGCAGGAGCACTGCAACAGGGGAGTTTTGTGGCTGACCCAGTCCCACTGTGCCTATCCATCTGCATCCCTGGGGGGTGGTGGCACTTCGGTCCAAAGCTGCATCCCTCTGGCCATGGCACAACCCACCAGTGTCCAAAAGTGTCCATCAAGCCACAAGTGGCTCCAAAAGGCTGGTTGTGATTTTGAATTTCCCTATGAGGTAGGGCATGGAAAGAAAAGGAGTCGCTGAGAGGGACAAGGACAGTCCCCTAAGACCAGACATCACAGGGATCCCACCTATGGCAAACCTATGCTATTTTAAGGGGGAAGGTCAGTGATGCAACAGCAAAGCTTCACAATCCTGGTCCTGAAACACCTCCATATTCATCAGTTTGATTTAATCCTTGGGGCAAATCATCTACAGTACCAACACAAGTTCTATTCTCCAGCCTGTGACTTTTCCAAAACTTCCCTATTTACATCATATATTCACACCAAGGTCTGGAGAGAGGCATTTCCTCACAGAGCAATGCTTTGGGACAAGAGGACTGAGCTGAGTTTAACATCAAACAATCCACTGTCCAGCTGCAGCCTGTGTTTGAGCTCAAAGACAGAACCATCTAACAAACAGCTGAAGATGCACAGGGGAATGAGGAGGGCTTGGAAAGCTGTCAGACATACGGATACACGGAGCATGTGTTTTGAGAAAACACAAAAACACCTTGAGAGACCTTCAGGCACTTCCTGACATTCCCTTTTTCTAATAATTCTCAGAGACTCAGTGTACATTTTTCAGGAATTTCTATTGTCCAAATAACCTTCAGAAAAATGCCAAAGCTTTGGTCAGCCACAGAGCATGCCTGAGCATCTTTCCAGAGGAAGTCCACTGCCCATCTCATTGCTCCCAAATGGCTACAGGAGAAACACAACCCACACAAGAGATTAGCAACCCCTCAGCTGACTCTACATCACTTTGCAAGTTCTGCTTCTTCCTTTACCAAAAATAACCGCAGTTGGGATGTCTGGCTGGCTGAAGTGCTGTGGGATCTTGGACCAGGCCACAGATATTTATTTAGCATGTTATGGGAGTTGAGAGAAATACTTCTGCTGTCAAGCACTGGACATGTTGCTCTGCTCTGTGAGTTCCAGCATCCTGAAAATAGGGAAGGGAAAACATGAGTGAATAAAGCAGGAACAGTCCCAAAACAGGCTGTCAAGGAGTACCTGAGGTGTGAACTGCAGCAAGAAATCAGCAGCACATCCCCTGTGTCCTCCTGTCAGCTTCTTCCGTGCTCAGGCACGTCCCACCAGGGCAAGAGGTCTAATGACCTGCAGATTGGGCCAAGCACCAAAAAAATGGGGACTTCTGTAAAGACTAACACAATCTGCAACCAAAACAAGTGGGATGGAAGATAATGCTTTGATTTCACAGCTGGCACAGCCCAGCCTGGAGCTGCTGCTGAAGAAATGATGCTCACTTCTCTGATCTCATCCAACACTGAAGTTGGTCACAATAGTTTTGCTTATGTTATCCTTTATGGCTTTCAGTTGCTGACAATGAACATGTAAATTTTACATGCAGACAAAGAGTGATAATCTTCACTAATTACTGTGATTCTCCTATAAAGGAAGGATTATAATTTTGGGGATCTGGAAGGATAATGACATAAATAAAAGTATATAAAATAGCAAATTGCATTTATAGGCATATTCAAACAACTGTGAACATTACACAAGTCACTTGAAATTGGTTTGCACAGACCATCCCCCAAATACCTGAAGGCCTGCTCAAGCCCAGTCACACAATGTCTAATAATTTTTCCTAGGAGTTGAGGAAGAGATCATTGCATTTGTCTCAAATGCAAGAAAAAAGAGATGTTTCATTATCTATAAAGTTCACAAATTCAAAAATGAAAGGAGTTTCTGATTTTTATATAATCCGTAATAAAAAATCCCATTCTGACATGATTGGAATTGTTATAGGATATAAGAAAATACTGATTTACACAACTGAAAACAAATGTTCTGTTTTCCCATAACAACACATTCTAGAAAGACTGAATCTCTACAGTTCAAGATATGAGGTTAAAAATTAGTTTGAGTTTTTGTGCAGGAAAACAAAGCACCTCACATTTCCAGAGTGCAGGAAACATCCCTGTACTCTAAAATGACCCCCACTGCTGTGGGCAGGGCACAGGAGCAGGCAGACCTCGCCTGAGCCACTCCAGGATGCCTCAGCAGAACATGGGATCAGTGCCATGAAATGTCTGGTGGATGGTTCTATCTGAAGAATTATGTCTTCAGCTAAAAACAGAGACAGGGTAGCAGATTATGTAGATGAATTGGCGGATAAAGCCCAACAAAAATGACGTGTGGCATGAGTGAGTGAAATTAATGGACAATATAAAAATGACACATCTTGAACTGAGGAAATTATTCAACTTTTACCATTCTTTCATGCCTACAGTTTAAGGCACTGTAATCTAACTGAAAAACAGAGACGGGTCATTCAAATGAATAAATCATGCCAGAAAATGATTCAGCTTCCCTTCTTTCTTTTTTTTTCTTTTTTAACTGGAGTCCATAGGACGCAGCCCTTAGGAAGCCCACACGACCCAGTGTATTGTCCTGGCCAGGCACTCTGTCAAAAGGGAAAAAGTTATCTTTTCTTTCATCTTGTAACTGAAAATCTGGGAGGGGAAGCAGTGGCAAAGCAGAGCACAAAGGCACCCATCACATTCCCAGGTCAGCTTTTTGCTTGGCTGCTGATGAAGGCAGAGGATTGAGGATACTGTGGCATTTGTTCTGCCCTTCCAATTTTTCTGTTTGCTTTGTGGGAAGCAGGATCTTAGCTCTCACAGGTAACTGAGATGCTCTGAGTGCAGCCAAGCCCCTCTCCCAGAAATAGGAGACACTCCAGCTCACCCTCCTGCCTACACACGCATCCAATCAATATTTTCGTGCCCTCTCTCCATGCATTTGGAAATCTGAAATAAAATCCAATGCAAACTTTGAGAGGAGGCACTTGGAATCCAGCTCCTGCCTGGGAGGTCTGCTTTAGGACCACATGAGTATTCCTTTGCTCACTGTTTTATCCGTTTCCCTGGTAGTCATCTGTAAAGAATATTAAACAAACATGTCTTTACAGCTCAAGAGCCCTGGAGAGAATGTTGACCCTGTGGAAAAAACCCTGGTTTTATCCATTTTTACCCCACTTTCATCCCTCTGGACTAAAGATGTATATACAAGGGTAAGGATTCATTGGGTCCACAAAGCCATCATTAAGGACTGCTACAACATACATGCTGAGTATGTTTCCCTCTATAGACTGATTTTAGAAAGTATTTTTAAAGGAATTTCACGGCCCAAAACATGTATAATTAACAGCCAGATATGTGGAAGCATCACCATTAGTGAGGAATTCTCTCAACACAAGATGCTGCTCCAGAAAAAGAATAAAATATTTATTCTAAGGTTATAAACTAATACATTCTACACCTCTACCAGCTTTCCAAAGATCCCTCTACAGTAACATTTGTTTTCGCAAGCTTAAATCCTAACTGGAATAATGGGTCCCAAGCCTTGCTCCTATTCCTATCCACTGAGTTAAAGCTAAGGAATGTCCCTGCAAACATGGGGTATGTCAGGCCAATACAGGTGGGTTAGGAAAGTTTTAGTTGCTGAATTTGTGTGCTCCCCTCTCTCATTCCTCACCTGCCAGAATTGCTGCATTTCCATATATTTAATAGCTTTTTTCAATAGATAGATACATTTAAGCCAATGGATGATGATAAATGGGGCCAAAAATATCAAAAAGCAGCATTTATTATATCCTGCAATTTCCCTGAGTTATGCTTCTGATTCAGACTGTCTCAGGAGCTGCAAACTCCTGTGCTGCAGATAAGGAAAATGGAGCATCTGAGATTTCTTGCCAGTGACTACAAGGAAAGGGCTGGTTTTGTTTTCTTAGGAAAAAAGAGGAAAAATGTTATGAAGCTTTCTCTTCAGGCTAAAATACAGAACATTTACAAGACTCAGGAGCACAAAAGCTTGCAGATAACCAGCAGGACTGATGCCAGTTCTATCAAAGCAAACCAGTAACAGCAACTGGGAGGAATGCAGATCTTGCAGCATCCTTCTCTATGGAAAAAAAATTATTTCTGTTATACAACAGTTAAATAATTTAACTACTCCAAGTTATTATTCCTCAGCTAGTCGTTTTTGGCTATTATGCAGCACTAGTCTCTTCTGTTTCTGAAGTTTGCCTTTTGGAGAAGAAAAAAAAAAAAGGCAACTTCAAAACATGCAAAAATTAATGAAACCCATATGTGGGATACTGTCATTATTCCATGTTTATAAGAGGATCAGGTTTTGTTAAATAGGCTTATTTAATGCAGACGCATAAGCAAAAATACCCAGCAAAAGATCTGAAAGCTATTGAAAGCAAAATATTTTCACAATTTAAACTAAAAGCCACTATATAGTTTGGTGCAACTTTGTTTATGGCTTCTCTGACAGCTTACAAAGTTCTCCTAAGCAGAGAAACGTCTCCTGAATAAGATTTTACCTTTTTGACTCTTTTCACCCTCACACTGTATTTAAGCTGGGCCAACCTAAAAATCAATGGCTTATGGAAACATCTGTTGATACAGGCACACAATTTAGACTTTTTTCAACAGCTGTCAGTATTTTATGCTCTTTTTTGGCTAGGCCAGTTGGTGAGACTGGAAGAAAATAAAAGTTGGGCTCCTTTCCTGACTTTGGTCTCTTTAGCGGCTGCAGTCAGCACCTCATTCCCTCCCCTGTTCAGGGAGTTTGGGGGGAAAAGGCTGAATGTCCCCCAAATCTGGTCTTGCTCACCAGTCTCAGACAAGAAATAAAGGAAATACACCTCACCTAAATACTGGCTTAAAATACTCCCTGCTGTTGCTGCTTTCTGACCTGTACAAACACCCTCCACTGCCCATCTTCCTGGCTCCCATTTGCACTTCCACCAGCAATCCACAATAAACCCCAGGTTTGCCTTGCCTCTCCTCTCACTATTTCACTGCTGGGATCCAGACATTTGCCAACATCCTGCATAAAAGATAACACACAATATATTTTAAGAGCCAACCTGCCAAAAGGTATTTGGTGCTTCAGACAGTGCTGCTTCCCAGACTGAGAACACGCACGGCTCACAAGAAGGCTTGCATAAAAACAGAATGTACTTTTCTAGCAAATCTAATGATTGCCTAACAAAAAAACCCCCTGACAAATTCAACCAAAATATCCTATTTTCAACATTTAATTCAGCTGCTAGTTGAAACAAGATGTTTCTATCTAAATTCTGTTTTCGTGAAAGAGAAGAAAACAACCTATAAAGCTTTTAGAGAGCTCCAGTCTTTTTCAGTGTACATTCAAACTGTCAAGAGCCAAAGAAAGCCAATACCCCACGCACAGATTTTTTCTTTCCCCTTGCTCTTTTTAACAGAGAAGACTTGTTTAATCTTACCTTCAAACTTCTTATTTCCCTGCCACGCACTCTTAGAGTCTCTGTTGGTTGTGCCAACACTTGCCCAAAAGGACAGTCATAAAAAAAGTTTCTGTTTAAACAGAAACTGCTTATCTAGAGGAGGGAGAGCCCCAGGTTTGCAAGCAGAGGAGATATTTCAGCATTAAAGAATTCTCGGAGCTACTCCAAGACGCAAATTTTTGTTGTCTGGTGCACTGTAAGGATTTTAAGCCCAGAAAGAAGCTATTTATTTAGTCTATATACACAGACTTATAACAAAGGCAGAGGGTCCATCTATGGTCTTCTGGGTGCTTTTTGCATCGTTTATAGCATACAAAGTAAAACTCAGCTTCCTCAAAGGCAGAAAAGAAGAAATAAACAAGGCTTGACAAGAAAAATCAAACACCGTCCCCCAAATTTACAGCTATGAACAAAAAAAGCCTTTTGAGGTATCTCTCAACATCTCCTCAAAGCACATTAAAACCCAGAATTTGCAAAATGCCCTAAAACCCATTTCAGCCCATGCTGCAGGAGGAAAGGACTTTCTCTCACCCCTTCCCTCTGTAAGACCATGGGACCCCAATCTTTACAGTCACGCCTCTCTTCAGTCATCTGCAGGTAGGAATATCTGGATGTGATGTAAGCAACCTTCCTTATCTTTTAAAAGGCTCAAAAAGGTACATTACTGCTCTGTTTTACCCCTGGTGTGCAGGCATTTGAAGCTAAAACTTATCTTTCTCCTCCTTGGCAAGAAGGTCAGTAAGCATTTCCTCACCTTCTTATGGCCAGTGAGTTAAAAAAAGAATTAATAGAGGAACAAAATACCAAGGAACCCTTCTTCAATCTCAGTAGATTTTAACAGCTCATCCGTCCTCATGTTTTTGGTAAGCATCAGTACAGTATTTTGGAGAAGCAGAAGAGATTTCATACTCCTAAACATAAGATCTCAGATTGAAACTAATGTTTCAGAGAACTGCACCTCCAGCCTTTGAAAATGTGTATTTTGGAAATATTTCTCCTAACTGCTTTCAGGCATTTAGTATGTCCAGCTGCGTTAAGAAACCAAGCAAAAGTTCAGTGTCAAGTAAGTCAGGATTATGATATTTGTGATTTATGGAGGTAAGCACAGTCTCAGACAGAAGAAAAACAAGTCACTTGATGCTAAGCAGACCTCAATACCAGTGCTCAGACTAATGAGTGAGCAAGGGCAAGGCTTCACGTTCCTGCCCCTTATCTCAGCAGCTGGAAGCACACCACAAGAGGAGGGAGAGCACAGCCACAAATAGGCAGAGCCAGCCCCAAGGTACCTGCAAACACAGCGCTGGTGTTCCAGTGGGGAAGATGGAAATGCTCCAGGACAGGTAGGCATGCAGTATTGGATAAAGAATATGCCCCCAAATAACTAAGTGCAAAAAATAAGAAGAAAATACTATTAAGTGGCTGTAGTGGTATCAGGACAAAGTCTTTAGGGAGAAGTAATATCTAACCAGGCTGAGGAAACCCTAAGCCATGCATCAGGCCTTATGCAGATCTGAAAAGAGAGCAGCATAACTTAGTTTAAACTCAGAATAGCAACAATTCCTCTGTTTCCAACTACACAAACAGAAGAGAAAGCAAACAAGGTAATCCAGAAATATTTGCTCTATTTTCTGGATTAGTCCCCTGGGCACAGCTACCACCCCCATGTACATCACTGCACTAAGATGATCAACACAGGAAGTAAGAAGGGAGGGAACAGTTAAATTCACCACTGCTCAAGAGAAATTCAGAAAGTTTGCTATATCAAGTACATGCTTATTTAGGTATAAATTTAATGCATAAGTGAAGCAGAAAGAGAAGCAGAAGGAGAACTTTATTAGCTGCAAGAGACCAAGTGCAAAAGAAAGCTTAGTTTAGAATTTGCTCCCATGTGCTAATTCCTATACAGCTGGTGAAGTATATTTTATTTTCCATATTAAACCATTGCAAAACTCTTTTCACATTCTTGTTACAGCCTCTGTGCTGGGGTTATTCCAAAGCAGAAGTCCAAAACACAGACCACAGCAGTAAAAAACCAAAGTGGCAATGGAAAGGAGGTACAGCAGCACTGAGAAGAAACTTGTATCCTTTGTGTCTACCTGCTCTGGGGTCCCAGTAAAAAAGTCACTCTTGTCCATACTTTATACCTGACATTTGGAGACATCACCTCTTCTACGGCATGATTTATGACTAAAGTCTTCTATCAAAAATGGGAAGTTTCCTTTGCTTGAAAGTTTCAATTGCTTTGGTATTAATGACAGCAAGGACAGCTACGACTGCCCACAGCCAAACACAACAGCAAGGCACTGCTCTGGCCCTGGGGGTTTTAATTCTGACCTGCAGCTGCCTCAGCTCAGCCAAACCCACTCCCTCTCAAACTTCTATTTTAGATATCACATGCCTGGATACCAAATCACACAGTCCTTCTGGGTAGACTACGATATTTTAATCATCCACTGCAACATTAACCATCCGTTCTTGTTTCACAGTCCCCAAGCTTAAAGACCTCTCCACCCCCACCAGTCTGTCCTGTACAACTGCAAAGATGTCCCTGCCAAGCCAGAGAGCTGTCAGTCTGCTCAGTGCAAGGATGCTGCATGAGGAGGCAAACATTTCGTTATCACCCAAGCTTTTATCTCATCTGATGTTTTAACAGCAGTTTGAGCCCAGAAACATTCTGCAACACAGCTGAGTCACCCTGGGCCACACCAGGATATCTACGTAACACCAAGCAGAAACAGACACTGAGCAGAAACAGCTGAGGAGCAGGAGGAAAAATAAACAAACAGGTTTTCACCTTTGCATGAAAATAATATAATAAAGGAAGGCAGACAACCTAAAATAGGTGGGAAAAGGCTGGGAACAGTAACAAAAAGGGAAATCTGTGAAAGGACCATGAGGCTACATGCATTTTGATTCCATCTTTCCATGGAAAAAGTTTTACAGTACTTCCTATCTTCTTATTCCCATCATTTTTTTCATTCTTCGCTGGAAGTTCAAGTCAGAAATGCCTGGATATTGCTAGAGCCTGCTTCAGCAGTGGCCAAGAGTTCCTGTTCATATCTCCTGTCTGTCCCATGACTATTCACAAAATCCCAGTAGAAATGCATGGGAATATAATTAAAAATCTATTTCTTGTATTTATAAGGTTTTCCTCCAAGGTAGTGTAATTTCCAACGATCTGCAAAAAATATAATCTAGAGAAAAACATAAACAGTGGCCTGTCTACACTGTAAGGGGCCAGCTCTGGCTTCCAAAATATCAGAATGGAGCTAGATAAGTTCCTTCAGAAGGATAAAATCCCAGCGATCTGATACACCAAAGTATCCCTTTGTCATAATAATGCAGCCTCCATCAAAAGTCCACATTTGGTCTCCCATGTTATCATCTTCGTTTCCTCTATATTTAGACCAGGAATTCAGTGTGCAGTAACCATGTCTACTGTACAACAGTTAGACCACAAAACTTTTAAGGCATTTAAAACACAAATAAAAGAACCCAAAGGATAAAGGAGATTGGACCATTCAAAACCAGCACAGTATTTTCCTTCATAAGGTACAATATTCAATGCCAGCATTCCTTTGCTAGAGTAACAGTTTTATACATCCATTATTTTATGGAAAGTACGGATCCATACTTTCATGACTGTAAAAAATGCATGTATCAAACCACTAGAAGAGAACTCTAAACCCAGGATTTTCTGTACTTGAAATCTGTTACATCTGTATTTTACAAACTTGTAAAATAACACAGTCCTGATCCTAAAAAGGGTCTCTGAAAGTACTTTAATAAACTGATGTAAAATAATTTATGAGTGAACCCCTTCGTGTGAAGTAAGCCATAAGTGAGTATTGCAGAAGAGCTGTAGTTATTATACAGTTGTCTTTAATCTAAACCATCTCAAAACTACAGCAAGAATATACACACAACTCTGCCTTTGAGGCAACAGCGTCTACAGATGGAGAAATAAAACTGCAGGTAGATCTTTATGCTTTTAACAATAAGTGTGAAAAACCAGAGGGATAAACTTCACTGCTACCGGGAGGATGGCAGATCCAGATATTTTGTGAGAGAAAATGAGGAAATGATGAAAAACCAGAGTATCAGGTATCAGTCTTTGCCTCTGAGGAACAGTGGCTGAAGGGGAAGGTGTAGGGGAGGAGAATTAACTCACCATCTCCAGAGATCAGCGGGGGCTGGCACAAGCCCTGTGGCCACGGCGGGGGCAGGATGGGCACCTTCATCTGCCCTGAGCCAGACCCGGGAGCAGCATCCCTGTGCTCAGCTGGGGATTTGGCTCCATGTCCATGTTCCTGCCTCCCTCCCTAACATCCGTGAATCCTGTGACTGAGCTTGGAACTACTGCCTGGAGCTGCGGATTATCAGCATTCTGGATAAAAACACATCGGAACCGCGGCACTCAGAGAAATTCAGTGCAGGACAAAAAAACCTGCCACGATAGCTGTATAAATGCCTTCAAGGCATGAGTAATGGTAAAGGACAAACAAGAAGCCCAGCCTGGTTTGGATTTCTTTTTCTTTCCCCTGGCTTTTATTCTCTCTCCCTGCAGCTCGTGCGGCGATGCCCAGAGCAGCCGCTGAAAGGCGGAGGGATGTGTCCTGCACAGCAATGAATTCACCCGGCTGGCCAGCTGACACCATTTCCTCACAGAGCTCAGAGCCTCTGCTCTGAGCATCCGGGGCAGACACAGGATGCTGGTGGGTGTGAGAAAGGGCCTGGCAGATGACTAGCTCAAAGCCTTGACCCGATGGATAAGTGTGTGTCACCCTTCAGCATTAATGCCAGGCTTAGGGCAGGCTCCCTTTTGGCTCAGTTTTTCCATGTTTACTGTAGTTACAGGACAACATTTACAAAGAGAGGGTTACACAAGTGATTTTAAAGAGGCAGGGTGAGAACACAACCTATTGTTAAGGTTGCACTTTCCACTGCCAGACCCAGCTCTGATTTGTCCAATGCTTCAGCCACTTGCTCGGAAATTGCCCAAGCTTTTGAGGAGATTCCCATGCTATTCTGCAGGCCCTTTGGAAAAAAAAGGGATTTGCAACCCCCATCCCATAGTATGTACATAAGTACACACATGCCAGTGGAGAAAATGGACTTCAGCACACACAGACAATCTGAATTTTGTCAGGTCCTCAGGGTAAGCAGTTTGTTAAAATAGTTAATTCCTAAGAAAACAAATTGGAGCCTGGAGAACTGAAACAACTCCTTGTCTTGAATCACCAGCAAGGTTCAGTAGTTTGGAACCACGAAGCACCATTTGATCTGACCAACAACTGGCACCAGCACCAGGCTCTGCCCCTCGGCACCAGCCACATGAGGTGGGTGCCACTGTACACCTTGGCCAGAATTTTCTCAATTTATCTGCTGACTCCAAGGAAGAGAAACATGAGAGATTAGTTGGGAGGGAAAAAATCTCCGCATTCTTCACACCTACTGCCTATCCCAACACTCATCTCGGTGCCATGTGGGTCTCTACTCTCTCCCATAAGCTCTTTTCCATTCCATTCAGTCCATTCCTTTCTTCCCTCCTTCATCTCCTGCAGACCGAGTCCCTTTCCTTTGCTCAACCTGCCAGACTCTGGCCAAGCAGCTCCTTGCTCTTCTCCCTGTTCAACAAAGCACAATCCTGGGGGCCTACAAACCAAAACCAATGGGCAACAACAGACCTGAGGCTCTGTCCTGACAGCTTATCTCTAACAACTCCCAGGGAAGGAGGTTTCCTAGCCTCCCTAGGTGGTCTTGCAACAGTTTTATGATGGTAACAGGATGTTTTCACAACAGCCAGCCTAAATCATCCTGGCAAATTAACAAATCAGTAAATTAAACTGCCATGGAAATCTGGGACTTTAATAACCACTATTACATGTTGGCAGACTGCTGGATTGCACAATGGTTTTCTTTTTGTTGCACCGAATAAATTTAGCTCTTTCAATCTCTTCTCACATTTCTTAATCTCTTTTCATTGTTTCCTTCTGGACACTTTCCTATCTGCCCATGTCCTGCTCCAAGCAGGGCACCCCAAATTCGGTTTGATGACACTGATGATGGCTCCACAGTGCCACACAGGAGTGAGGCACCTCCCACACCTTACAGAGGACACTCCTTCAAATATAACTCAAAACAAGATTTGTCTCTCTTGCAATAGCTGTTGCTCTTGATTCATTTGTAATCCACTAAAAATCCTCAGTCTTATTTTAGCCATCCCTGTCCAGCTTAAACCTGACTTTGGTAAATGTGTGTTTTGCTTTCTCCTTTGCAAATGCAGCACTCTCTGTCTGCTTTTATCTCTTATCTGGATGTGCTCTCCGATTTCTTAAGGTCACTCTGAACCCTGACCCTGTTCTCCCAAGTGCCTGCAATCCCTCGCAACCTGATGTCATCTGAGTGTTATAAACATACTTCCATCTTCCAAATCATGATGGAAAATATTGCAAGTTTCCCCCCAGAAAGTGACCTTGCTGATATCTCACACGTTACTGCACTACTTGGATCAGTGGAGGGATGAAAGTGCAAGACTTTTCCAAACTTCATTCTCTGCAACTTCTGAAAACACAGACATTAATTAAATACTAATTCCTCTGGTAAAGGTAGGATGCATTCAATTCAATAGGAACTAACTAATAAAATTAATAAATGAAATGGGAAGGCTATTTCCCAGTGAACTCTGTTGCTGAGGTCAGCCAGCTACAATTTCTCAGTCACAGTCTCAGACAACCAAAGCTGCCAGATGAACCCAGCAGCATCACCTTATCCATCCTGCCACGTGAAGACAAAGATTCAGCAAATAATGAATCGTAACCAATTTCTGGGATCAACACAAGAGATGCATATCAGGGTACAGTTCATTTCAAAATGCTGCTTTACTTTTATGATGCTGGAGCCACAGGCTCCATTTTAAATTATTTTAATATCACAGCATGCAGAAACCAAATTTCTCATCAGAGTTAGCAATTATTCCATTTTAAAAACGCTGAAGTCTCATTTTAATAGATCACATCAAGTGATTGTCCCAGCTCTACTCAAGATTCCCAAACTAAGCAGGAAGATAAGGACCAGGAGAGTCTCTGTCATGATGAGCACCCACTGCACACCACGAAAGGAGTCTGGGAAGTTCTGGTTACTGAGTTTTAGAGCTGAACAGATACAACCTCTGAGAAAAGATTCTGGAAATGTAAGAAACAGATAATTTAAAAACTTGTTTTAATTGGAGAAAATATTTTTCCACTGTTTTCTCTTCAGTGCTTATAACCCTACAGACCATTACTTTCCTAAACAGTTTTCAGCAGCAGCTTTTCCACAACATCCACAAGAGTCTTCTGAAACAACTACAGGAGAAAGTGAGAGATCTCACACATGTAACACTGGCATCACAGATCCAGCTAATTCTAAAAATTCTTCACAATTTTTCATTCTTCAGCTTAGAAGAGCTTTCCCCCTTCTCTCTCCAAAGTACTCAAGGTACTGTCCTTCAGCCTGACTGAACCATACACGAAATTGCACTTTTTAAACTCCAAGACATCTTTTTTTAGTAACTTGTGCATATGAAAAGCCTTCCACATTGTGCAAACTTCTCACCCATAAAACAGGAGTTAACAACAATTCCCAAGATCCAAAACTGCCAACAGCACCGGTGAGGCTGCAAAATACTTGCAGCTCCTGACCAGGGGCAAGCAACAACACTTCTATTTGCAGCAAGTCAAAAAAATTACCTTTACTAACCACAAAATGGTTGTGTAATGAGAAACCAATGAGCACCTGAAAGACTTCTGGCTACAAAAAGAGGCAGCACTAAATAAAGCAGAGTCAGGATGTGGCAGGAGAGGCTCAAAGCGCCATGGCTTTCACCGGCCAGCTCTGACCCAGCCCACACGTGTGAATTAAGCTCTATTTATAAGCCTTCCACTCCTTTTTTTTTTTTTTTTTTTTTTTTACGACCTTAATATAGTGCAGTTGTTATTTTGATTCTGTTGAACGTAGCAACAGGAAACCCTGTCAGTCCTGCAGCTAACTTTCCATTCCCCTGGCACTCCCATTCCTGCCTCGGAAAAGCCAGATTTCTAAAGAGGTGTTAGACAGGGTGGGAGGGAGAGGAAGAAGAGAAGAAAGCACACAGACAAAACCCAAAATGCCCGTAAAACATGCAAAATGGAAGCCAAATTCTGTATTTTTTTTTTCTTTTGTCCTTGTTTGAAAGGAAAAGGCCGTGCATTTTCTAAAGATTTCTTACTTCATTACCACATTTTTAAGTATTGATCAGGAAAATTATCTTTAATAAAGGGTCAGTAAATAAAAAAAAATTCTAGCATCTCTACACTTACACATTCCAATAAAGAAAGACTTCCGTATCAGACAGCGCAAATTTTAGCTTGGAAATTTATTTTCTCTAGTCCCTGGCTAACTTACCAAGCAAACAGCTACAGAAATTAAGCCTTAACTTGTTAAAAACATAATAAACCTGATTTTATTACAAGCTTTGGCAAGACAGTTCTGCTGCTCAAAGAGCTTTACTGCCTGATGAGCAAAGATTTTTGGAGCTCCACCCTGCAGTGTGAACTCATCCCCACAGTATTTTCTCTTTTAACAGCTTCATAATGGTAGGGGAAGGCACAAACACAGCTGCTCAAAGGAAGCATGCTCCAACACAGGCTGCCATCAATTTACCATTTACAAAACACTTTTCCAGGAACACGAAACCACACAAAATACAGGAGCAAATACAAATCCAGCTAGGAAAGTTAAGATCAAAAAACCACAGCTATTGACAAAGCATAATTTGTATTAGTGGTGCTTTAAATGAAAATTGTGTTCATGTAAAGCTAAATATCCCCCTTTTCTTTTTTTTTTTTTTAAATCACAGACAGTCCTTAAATATGACAAAGCACAAGTAATAGAATACAATACCAATGGATTCCTGATTCCTGGCATGGCCTTTTTATATTGTTTCACTGACATGAGGAATATGAACTTTCCCCCCACATTTGATCTCTATATATGCTCCCATTATTCATTTTTCTTCCAGCTAAGGCACAAAAACTCCCAGTCCATCATGCCTTTGGACCTCAGAGTCTGTGCACACACCAACATCAACCACAGCCCTTCTGCCAAAAACTCCCTGGAAACACAAAGCACACGAAGGGATGGAGAGACTCTCCAGGACCACCCTGGCAGCAGCAGTGCAGGCACCTTGAAGGTGCTGCTGGCCCTCACACAGCACCACCAACCTCAAGTGCATTCCAGGACATGGTTTTTGTCAAATCATACACAAATATTGGTACAACCTTGCCCCATGAGGAACCTCTTGGCTCAATCACTCTGTCACAGCCTGAGAAAACATAAAACTGCCTTAATCCAGCAGTTCAAAATGCAAGGTCTAAATAAGCCCAGGCTATTTTTGAAAGGCTAAAAGCAATGTCACTGGACATCGTTCAGGTTTGCAGAGGCTCCACAAAGGAAACCAGCAGGTCACAGCAGCAGCGGTGTTTCATTATAAAGCACAGCAAAGGACAAGGTGACGACACCTGCACTCACCGCTTCCTCCGTGCCGTCCCTCTGAAAATCCACCTCGTCCTCAGTTTTCATTTCCAACCTCCCTGTGCAAACAGAAGGTCCACAAAGGTAGTTTAAAAACAATCTTCTTTCAGTGCTACTAATATCTTTTTGTTTACTCAAACCAGTCCCTCCTTCCCCCGACAAAAAAAAAAGAAAAGAAAGCCCAACCCCCAAGCCCCTTCAACAAGTCCAGTTGAACCCCTTCAAGCCCATTTAAATTCCAATTTCTGGTTTCATTGCTAACTTCATTGCTTCCTTGCTTATTCATTTTAACAACTATTGTCTCTGGGACTGAAGGAAACTATGAAAGAGCAGCAGTAATAGGGTGAAATTCCTGACAACCATAGCTGAGGCCAAGCACATCTGCAGATATTTGTCCATATATTTTCATGGCTCCCATTCATCTAGATAAAGAACCAAAATATTTGCTGTTTTTCTCCTTACTAAAACTCAAAGATAACACAGGAAACCAGCCTTATCTGCCCTCAATAGGTATTTTAAGCATTGAAAAAAAAAATCACAAGCTGCAAAAATTCAACCCACCTGCACTGCCTTACAGATGAGAGAATTACCCCCCTGGACTAGGAAAGCAAAACCTTTGCTGCTGGAGTTTAAGAAGTCCCAGATAATTTTCCCCTTCCCATGTCCCTTTGATGGTGTCACCACTGCAGTTGTACAAATTTCATCTCCCAGCTGCTTCCTCTGCCCAGCCAAGTTTTCCTTAGTCACCATTCCCCAGGGATTCCCCCTGCTTACCTTTTTCTGGCATGAAGTCAACATCATAATTCTCTTTCAACCCTAAGCTAATGACTCTCATGACACACAGGACACTTGTAGGGGAGTGATTTGACCAAAGCCACCCAGATGGAGAGTGGCTGTGTCAGGGCTAAACCCCCCTCTAATCCCACTCCCTCTCTTATTTCTACTAAAAACAAACAGTGGATGGATGGCAACGCCTTCTTAAAGGCGATGTGTGCTTGCAGTGAGTTTACCCATCCAGGGATTTAGCAAGAGGAGCCTCCCATCTTCATGGGGAAATTGTCCTAACAATTGTCACTAATGGTTTTCCACTGGTTTTAATGTCCACCTTTGTTTTATGGGACCATCTGGTTTTGCAATGATTTCGCCTCGATTGCATGAATTTTTGGGCAGACTCAAAAATCAGAAGTAATGATACAAATTTCTGTGAGTTCCATTTGTTGGGAGACCTGCTCTGGGTTGTGGCAATGCTGTGATGGTTGAGATCCTGATCCAAAGACAGAACACGCAAGCAAGAAGCACTTGGTACATTGAGGATGGGAGAAGCAAGCTTACCCTGCTGGGTAAGAAATGGAGAATTAAAACATTTTGCCCTCAGGATGAAATTCAAGACAATTTTTTCACTCTGTCATTTCTTTCTAAATTTCTATTAAAGAAATATCCCAAAGGAAAAGCACTATAAAGCCATCACAGAGGTCTCTTGGCACAGAGTCCCTTATTGCACGTGTGGCACCATTAGTGACATCTGTTACCTGCTCATCCTGCCACTCTAACGGGGAAGGAAATTGTACCAAGTGCTTCTCCATAGGGAAAATGCCACTGATAAGAATGAGGTGAAGATTTGTAAGGCGATATTCTTCTGTCAAGGAGTATTTTCTTGAAATGCTGAGATCTACAGGAGATACTTCTCCCAGGAGAATAGCTAGGGAGCAGTAATTACAGCATTTGTTATTTAAGGTGGCAGATCCCAACCATACAATCTAACCTTGCTGGGTTTGGTTTCTGCCAAGAAACTGCAACTACTCCGAGGTGTTTTGTCAGCACAAACCTCTGGCATCTCTTCTCTTCTCACCCAACCTGGCTATTGTGGTATGATTTCATAACCTAACTCCTTTCTTTTTTAATGAGTAGCATCCACCTGCCTGACTTGCAGATAATGTGCTTGCAGAACCCATTACTCAGCTCTAGTGCAGTTCTGAGTCTAAAGCTAACAGTAGGAGGAGATGCCTGAGGAAAGCAGGATCTACCTTCATCAGCTTCCTTCGGGGCTGTGACCAGTCACTAGATACCTGCCTGGATAAGGAAATTAGCCTTTTGAAGTCTTTGTTTTGGGGTAGGTGAAAACTAAGCAGAGGCAATGAGATAAACAGGTGTATATTTGGGAGCAGCTTCACAATATAAATAAAAAAATTAAGGACTTCAATGATCTGGAGTAATGGTAACAATAATTATCTTCTGATTACATCGCTGATAAATTACCATTACAACAAACCCCTCTGACTACAGGAGCTTCTGAGAAATGGCCTTGTGACCTACACTTCCTTTGGGAAGCTTTTATTGTATTCCACTGAAAAAAGATGTGATTCATTCTGAGAACTGATGAGTCCAGCACGGATACAAAATGCTCTGTACAAACCCAGACTGCAGGGAAAACTCCCCAGAACTGGCACAGCAAGGAAAAACTGAAGGTTGCCACTGAACTCAAACAAAAAACGTGTCATCCAAGGCTAGACATCAGCATGAAAAATGTACACAGCAATAATTATAAACAATAAATCATTTCTGTTGAATTGCTGCCATATCAGAGTTCTAGATGCTGCTTTATAGGAGATCAGTTTCAGAAATATTCCCAATAGTGAGCTTAGCTTCATAGCAGTCATTTGTCTCTGCTTAAAGCCAATGTTTCATTTGGGCTTCCCTAACATTTTGATTCAGAATAATCCTAAAGTACTTCAAGAGAAAATACTACAATTGAAATTTTGTTTTGCGCAGCATCTCATTGCAAATGAACAATTTTTGCTTAAGGACAGGTCAGATTATTTTATTCCAAGACCTTTTAGCCCTAAATCCTTCTGTATTTTAAATCTGTAACATGATGACCACCTTTTTTTCTCCCCTTTCCATATCCTAATACAGAATGATGACTTAACATTACTTTCCTACTTTAGCTACTATCTTATTGGACTGTCTGGTCCCTTTTCCTTTTAAAACCTCACCTAGACAATGTCATGGCTCCAAGAATCCAACTAGAAATAAAGAGCTGGACTGTACAGATAGAGCTGGCAGAGCCAGAGGCTCCTAGGAAAAGGAGCTCTGCCAGTATTGACTTACAGCCACTCCCATCTATTGAACTGTCAAACCAACACAGCATTAAAGCAGGTTCCTTCTGAAAACAGCTTTCTAATCCACCTTTAAATCTTTCTACTTATTTACTAGTGATCTCCTGACTCATGTTTACTGGCTATTTCTTGACACACAAACATGCTAAAAATCCTGAACTCAACAAAAAACAGATTTGTTGGATCCTCCACTGACACCCCCCTCCCCTCCAAGCCTTTCTCCTGCCCTCAGTTATTCTGCTGTCATGTATCAGCACAAACTCTCTACCATCACTCCATGCTGCACTTAGACTGAAGAAACAGCTCCCAGCATTAGGGCAGTGAAACAGCTTTATAACTTCACAACTTCATGATTTATATCATGGCAGATTTTCTTTTAATCATTTAAATGCTTTGTTTGTTTGTTTGTTTGTTCAGTGCTGGGAAAGCAAGAGGCACTACACCATTTTCTCACAGCAAAGTAAAAATGGCAACTGAAAAAGTTCAGCTGCTTCCATTTAACAGCTGCCTGAACAGGTGGGATACACAGATCAGATCAGCTCCATGCTACAGTACAAAATCCACCTACTACTAAATCCCAGGCTGGGGCAACAAACCCATTTCTTTTTCATTCAATGTACCCCTTTATCTCCCTTCCTGGAGTTACCTGGTGATGTTTTCCATCAGCTCCTGTTGCATGGACTTGAGGCTTCTATGCTGTCCCCCAAGTCCCAAGGCTCTGCCCCATCACCACACATCCATGGGGAACACCAGTCCCACTTCCCAGCCCACAGGAGCCAGGAAAACTCATCATCTGAGCTCCAGTGCTGCTGAAACGCCCTGGCAAACACCACTGGCTGCTCTGCCCGACAAAAAAGCTCTGAAGCCCGGAAAAGGCAGTGGGGGTAGGGCTTGCTGGCTGTTTTAAATGACCTAATGCTGCCAATTAGGAAGCTTTGGGCAGTTTAGAGGGACACTGGCAGCTGGTTCAAGTCGACAAGCAAAGAAAATCAGGAGAGCCCCATTGTATCCACTGGCTCCACATTACCAAAAATAAAGGGGAAAAGCAAAGGAGTAGCACCAAGGAAATAAAGCCTCATGCCCACATGAAAGTTTATAATTTGAAGATAAAGTAGCCCAAACAGCTCCCTCCCATTCATTTCTTCTCCAGCGAGGATTTACGTACTAGAAATTCCTCTATACAAATTCATAGGAAATGATGTCCTGTTCTTACCTCCAGTGCCAAACAAGCAACATACATATGAATTGGAAGTTTCTAAATGTAACTACAAGTTTTTTGTTTCTCAGAAGAAAAACCTCAAACACTTCCTCTCCAACACAAGCCTCCAGCTCTTACTTCCTTTCCTTTGCTGATGACGTGACAGAGACACGCCTACAAAGAAAAAAACTGAAAATTTGGAAACCAGTTGATTTTTCCTACCTGTAACAGGCTCAACTCCTTGCACTGCCAGGCTGACATTCTTCTTCTTTGAGTAACTAAAATCCATTTGTCCATTAAGGCTGGCTCCAGCATCCACTGCAGTCTGGCGCTCAAGACCCACTTTTTCTGTGGCAGGTACTTCAGGGGAACAAGGTATCTCTGCTGCAAAAACCACTGCATCAAAACTTTTTACCATTTTAGGAACTTTATCCAGAGAAGAGGCATCATTAGCCGATACCAAACTCTTCACTCCCACATTTTCCAGTGACTCAGCAGCCTGTAAGCGGCAGGAACAGGGCGAGAAGGGCACTGCAGGTACAGCTTGGCTCTGCTTTCCATGGGGCTCAGCCAAGCCCTCCCCCTGAGCCATTGTCAGGGCAGGAGCAGTGTCGCTGTGGCTGGCTGGACACACTGTGTCGGTGCTGGAGTCACTGTCACACGTGGGCTCCTCTGCGATGGGCTGGAGCGCTGCCCGGGGCAGCACGCTCTCCGTGTCCTCCTGCTCCTCTGGATACACTGCAACAGGGGCCACTGTCACCGGCCTTGGCACCTCCTTACCCTCACAGGCATCACTCGGGGCTCCCACCTCTGAGGCATCCTTTAACCCGGGGGTGCTGCTGTCGGGGAAGATTCGCTGTAGGGTTTGACTGGGGTCTTGTTCTTGGCTCAGCCCCGCATTCGCACAAGGGTCACCCTCTGCACCCAGTGACTCATCTGCTGATGCAGGTCCATGCATGGTGCCTTCTGCTGCAACTGCTGCTCCAGCCTTGCAGTTTTCTTTGGGTTGGACTGTTGCTTTCAGCCCAGCATCCACATTGCTGTTGCCCACGACAGGTCCCCCAAGACTGCAGGCAGAGGGTTTCACAACAGCAGCAAGATGTTCCTCCGACAAAACCTGCTCCTTGCCATTCACGTGGGCCTCCTGCTCAGGCTCAGCTTTGCCTCCTTCAGCCTGCTGCAAGAGGCTGTGCTCCAGGGAGCCCTCAGCCCCGGCATGGTCTCCAGGCCAGGCAGCAGCTACCCCGCCATGCTCCTCACCGTGCTGCCAGGCGAGCTCTGCCCAGCCTGCCCTCACCACCACCGCTTCCTGGTTTTGTTCAGATTCCTCATTATGAGTTGCAGAGGGTGTGCCTATTAAATTATCCTCGGCACAGTCGGCACCCTTGGCACACGGAGCTGATCCAGAGTCATTACCTTGCAGAGCTGCCTCCTGCCCGGGAGGTGCCACTGCAGCATCTCCCTCCTGACTCACAGCCAGCCCCTCTCCTCTGGGTAGGGGAGAGGGCGATTCCACCTTGCTGCTCCTCCCCTCCTGCTCTGCTTTCTCTGCTCCAGCCTGGGCAGGCTCTTTCTCTGCCAGGCCTGTGCTCACATCCTCTGGAGGGAGCGATGCAGGCTCACGTTCCTCACGTTCGCTCTGCTGAGCAGTGTCTGGTTTGAAGCTGCTGCCCATTTCACCTTTAATGCCAGTTTCAGCAGCAGAAGGGTGGCAGCCAGCAACTTCCTGACCTCCGCCTGCAGAATCTTTGCTTCCTCCATCTCTGCAGCTGCTGGTATCAGTTCCTACTGGCTCCTTTTCACTGCTCTCAATGGCTTCAGCCCCATGGTCAGCAGTCTCACCACTCTCCCAGCAATCTGCAGGTTCTGCACCACTTTGGTTAGATCCACCAACATCTCTGTTTTCAGGCTCAGCATCAGGGCCATCAGTTTCCACACTGCCTTCCAGCGAGGGCAAGCTGGATTTTCCATCTGTGCAGCCTGCTTCCACCTGCCCTTCTTGCTCCCCACTCTCACTGCTGCCATGGACTTCCAAACCAGGGGCAGGTTTTGATGCACGTGCAGGAACCTTCACCCCATTCACTGCAGGCAATGCTTCCCCAGTGCTTGCAGTGACCTCCTGCCTTGCTGTGACACTGGCATCACCCTGGCTTTCCAGGAAGTCACCATTTACCTGAGCAGTGCATGAGTCCATATCACTCTCTTTGTCACTGCCAGTCTTGCAAAGGTCAACAGAGACACTGCCAATGTCACCACCTGCATTTGCACCGTCACAGGCCGGTACCACTCCCACATTTGCATCTTCCCTGTCCGAACACTCAGTGCCATTGAAACCACTAAGTAAGGGCTGAGCAGACTCTTCTTTAGCTGGGTACTTCTCTTCCAGGTTTGCATTCCTCCCACCAGGCTCTGCCATCCCATCCTCTGCCTGCTGCTGGCCCTTAGTCCTCTCAGGTGCCCCGGCACAGTTCCTGCACTCAGTCTGGCCCATGGCCACATCCAGGCTCTGTGAGGAAGCTGGGGCTTCACCTGCAGCAGCAGCCACAGCAGCAGCTCTGTCAGCTGGAGGCTCCTCAGCAGCTTGCACTTCCTGATGGGCACTGTCAGTATTACCCAGGCCAGCTTGATCCAGAACAACTCCAGCCGATGTCATTCCAGCTTCCTCATTTGTATTTCCAGAGGGTGGAAGATTTACAGCACCGTTTACACTTGCACACAGGCTCACAGTGCAGTCCTCATCTGATACAGTCCCAGAGCCCTCTGCAGATCTTAGCCCCGCCTCTCCTTCCTTTTTACACAACATCACTGTGTTTTTACTTTCACAGAACCTCTCTGGGCTGTTTGCACCCCCCATGTCTTTTGGTGCATCATTAAAAGCTCCCAAACTGCTGCTGTTGCATTTCTCCTCCTGCTGGGTTTGGTCTGAGAGCTGCCCAAAGTCCAGGTGGACCAGATCAGGTGGATTTTCCTGCCTTTCTTCTCTTGCCATTTCTCCTAGGCTCTGAGAGGTAGTGGTCAGGTGACCCTCTGGCTCTGTTCCTTTAGCACAGATGTCTCCAGAATCTCCCAGTACAGGCTCTGTCTGCTGCCTTAAGCTCTGTAACAAGACACAAAAGAAAAAAAAAAACCCACTTCATTCTGTCATGTAGTTACTCAAGACCTGTATCTACCTAATCCTATTCCACATGAGTCCTATTCCGGGTGTCATCCAGGACAGAGCTACAAATGTGCTGCAGTGGGTATTTTATGTGCTGGTTTTATTAGGAGGAGGTAATATTGAAATTATTAGAATGACAGAAACGTTGGTTGAAAACAATATCTAAAGGTCATCTAGTCCAACCACGTGCCTGAAACTGGCCTACTGCCACTGCAGCATCAGGTCAACCGTGACTTTATCTCACCAAACCTCCCATTTAGTATCCACAGCCTCTCTGGGCAATCTGTTCCCATGCCACACCACTCTCCCATGAAGAATTTTCCTTAGAGCCAGCCTGAACGCCCCAAAGCTGAAATTTGTCCCTCTACCCGCCTGCTACACCATCTACCACCACTGAAAAGAACTGTAATCTTGGTAATTGCTCTTTGAGAAGGTGTAGTCACAGTTTGTGAGTACACTTAAATTCAAGATCAGTAAAGAACAGAACTCAGTCTATCAAATAATGCAAATATATATCAGCCTAGTTCCAAATGGCTTCAAGCAAATGCAGCTTAAGAGCACCTTCAGATCCCTACCCAGCACTCCCCAGCTCTTGCCAGCATTCCTCAATTTTCTCTCTATGGATAGAAATGCTACTTCCAACATGGGCATTGGCTGGCAATGTCCAAAAACACCAATGGTCTCCTGCTCCCAGGACTGAACTAATAATCTAATCTATTCCTGAGAACTGCAGGCATAATTAAATATCTGAAATTTATTTCCTAACTGGAAATAAAAATTTCAAAATGATGACATATTATTAAAATTAATACATGCATTATCATGGAACAGTAGGATCATAATCAATTCCTCTCTAATCTGCATTTTCCTTCCAGAGCACCTGCTTTGTCAAGCTTTTATAGTTTGATACAATCAAACCTTTACTTAAAAAAAACCAGTCTGTTTCTATATTTCCTTCCATATTCTCACCTCTGTAGAAGAGAACCTATCAATGTTGACATCTTAGAAATAGGGGCTTACTAATTTACTGAGCAACCCCAGTCCCTTGGTGTACACCTGGCAGAGCTCCTCACAGGTTTGCTTGGGGTTTTGCACCACAAGCTTTTCAAGGTCACACTGGTTTCTCACTAAGTGCCTGAGACTCTCCACATACATAAAACTCTAAGGAACTATACATAAACACATACATAAAACTCTAAGGAACTAAGGTAAAATCTGAGCTTTTCTTACATTTATTTGTAAAAGTATTCCAAAATATACATACATGCATACTAGAAGTCTAACTTGAATGGCTCCCTGTAAATTTTGTTTAAGTTTTTAGTTCTCAGAGAACTAGAACTTCATACCAAAACTTGATAATTACAAAACCTTGATAATGAAAGCAGCCACTAACTGATGCATCACAGGGAACTTCTGGGTATTGCATACACTAATAGTGGCTAAAATCACCACTGCTACCTTGAGGATATTGCATTTGCTTGTCTTTCCACACTCTGAGGTTTGCAAGCATTGAGCAGTGCCACAGGCTCACTGAGTCACAGACCACTAAATGTACTTCTGGTGTTTGCCACCAATCTCCCTGCTATTCAAAATAACCCTGCTGCCCAGCTCCCATATATGCTGTCAGCTATGCCTGCCTGGTTTTGAGGCATCCCAAGACAGGTTAGCACTGGAGGCAGCAGCATGGCATCTCCATCCCTTGTGCAGCATCAGGAATGGGACACAGGGCTCTGTGTGCAGTGGTACCCACAGGCTGCAGGTATTTTTTGCAAGGGCAAAGTGTTCCAGGCCTCTGGTGGCTGTAAGCCCACAGCAGAGCATGGAGACTGTGCTCCTGGTTCCTAGCCAGGATGGACAGACACAGACAACAGTGACACTTGCTTGGGAACAAACAAGATTTTCAAAAGGAGGGGCCGCAGCAGCCCCAGCATCCTCAGAGTGAAGTCACTCAGCTGACGGCCGGAAAAACACAGCCATCACCAAAGGAAGCCAACAGCCTTTCAATGGACCCAAAATAAACCTAAATGAAATAATTACAGGGCTGCTTTCCAAATTCAAATCAGATTAGATGTGAAGTAAAACAGTGGTGGAAAGTAGAGTCTATTTCTGATTTCATTGTCAGGCAAAATGTTCCCAATCTGGCATTTGCATGAGGAAGCAAGCAGTGAGCTGGGTATGCTTGCCATGGTTTAGGGTCTTTTGATGGAAAGGGGAAGAGATTTCACAGTTTGCCTGGATTTGCCACTCATGCCACCAGTTCCTGATGAGATAGGGAGTAATTAACATCTCAGGTACTCAGGGAAGGCTGAAAATGGCTCAGCATGGCCTACTCTTCTGCTCATACCCCCAGCCCACTGGCTGCACGTAACAGTTCTCCCCTCCTTAGTTAAAGCAACAAAAATATCCTGTTGTTTAGATCCTGCACCTCTGCAACCTCGGATATGTGACCTGATGAAGGAACACCCACAAGTGATGCCAACCATGACAGACATGTGGGTGTTTCTGAGAAATGGCACAAAAGTGTTTGCTGTTTCACCTTCCCTTCCCAACTGATACCCTGTGGCATTGATTTTAAAGCAGCAGGAGAAAGCCCTTCCAAAGCCCTACAGCTGCTGTGGCCCCACCACCATAGAGTTCAAGAGGAGTGCAGTGAGGGCACCATGATGGACACAAACCTTGTGTGGCCAAGGCAGGCTTGTCCTCTGAGGTCTACACTGAAGTGCTACTGAAACAGTCATTTTTTCCATCACCTGTCCCAGAAACTTTCCTCTCAGTCTCCTCTCTGACCCTGAACTTTCCATCTGAACACAGATGTCCCCACTGTGCTTACAGCCCACGCCCCCAGCCTCACTCCAGAGCCTGCCTTAAGCTGCCCAATGTCTGCCAGACAGCCAGAGGGTCAGCATGTCTCTCTCCAGGGAGGTGTTCCTGCCCATCCAAGGGGATCCAAAACTAACAGAGAAGGCAGGAGCTGGGAGCAGAGGCCTGGCATTGCACAGCTCTGAGCCTGCTTCTCTTCCGAAAGAGTACATTTTCTGCCTAATATAGCTTGATCACATCTCCCCATGCTCAAATAAGAAGCAAATGGGCAGGTGTCCACCTGGATGCTTGATAATGAATCCAGAGAAAACACCTAGGGAAACACGTCCTGAAGGATGCTGTTGTAGAGAGGTCCTCCCCAGGTGCCAGGCTGCAACCAGCCAGATCTGCTTCCCTTCCATCCCCTCAGCCTTTTGCTCACCTGGTGCTGATGGCTCTGCATGTGCATCTGAAGGTGCTGAATGTCCCTCTCCCAGCTGGCTGTTGTCCCCTCCCTGGCCTCAGCTGTCAGCAGGTACACGTCGAGCCTGCGGTGGTGCTTCACGCTGTAGTCCCCCGAGTGCACGGTGTGAGACAGGGTGCTCCACGAGTCTGGTTCCCTGGCTCCCTCCCTGGAAAAGAAGGCTGGGTCAGTGGGCAGGCGAGGAGGGATCCTGCAGGGCAGGACACGCACGCTCTCCTTCACTCTGGACACTCATCTAATCATGGGAGCGAGCGGAGCGCGGCACCGGCTCCAGGGCCAGACAGACAGATACACACACACACTCCTCAGTCTTGAAAATTAATGTGATTTAGAGCTAATGCCAGCCACAAGCTTTATTTCACAGGGTTCTCCTCAGGTAGACATCAGTGGTTTTTACACCAGACTATGACAGACTAGCAGCTGAGGGCACGACAACTGTGTCTTAAATCAAATTTATCACAGGTGAAGATCACCAAAGCAGCTGTCACAGAAGAGAAGACTCCTGAAAGGCAGGACAGCAAAGGGGTAAGTTGGAAGGAATGAAAGCTATCATGGTACAGATGGCACAACTTCTATACCAAAGCCAGGACACTGCTCACAAACACCCAACAGCCATCGAATTGCATCAATTTTTTCCACTCCTGAAACTAATTTAACTTGCTCTGTGAAACTGCCTCTGTGCAAGATGTTCTCAGTGTTGTGAGACAGCTGTTTTTCTGCAGCACTATCATGGGCTTTCTTTTTTACCAATCCAAAGGAAAGAAAGGGAAAAGATACTGAAGATAAGAACAAAAAATGACTTAGTGGGTAAATGTAGTCAATAGAAATTTCTATTCAGCCCTCTGTTTTTGAACATCAAACCCTGATTTAAGCACCAGCTTGTGACTCAAAGCAGTAATTGCTCAGGTCTCACCGGGCTGCACAGCAGCTCCACTGGTACTCTGAGGCGCTGAGCAAACACTGAGGTGTTCACCAATTTCAGGTTCACAGGTTTCATTTTGAATTAGAACTGATTCAGGAAACTCAAAATCTATTTTAATCATCCCAGACAGAGCAGCTTGTGCACCACCCCACCAAGCCCTGCATCCCCAGGAAAGACATGGAGCCAAACCCCAGGGATGTTACACAAACAGGGGATGACACTGACCTCCTCAGGATGCAAGAAATGGGATTTTCCCTGTCTTCCTTCTACCAGGGATGCATCTACTGACACCCCGCCCCACCTGTGAGCTGCTGTGGATTGAGATAGGTGCTCTTTAAAGGTCCCTTCCAACCCAAACTACTCTGTGATTCTATGATGCCCCCTCTCTGTTGCAAAGACTAATCATTTCCAGATCTCCCTTTGCTGCCCAGCTACAAATTTCTTTGGAAGGGGCAGACCTGTGATTGTTTTTAAATAATCAAGAATTCAAGAAGGTACATAAACACAAATGCATGCCATCAACCAGGTAAAAACTACACATAGTTTTCAGAATCTTTGCTGACAGGTCTTGCTTTAAAATTCACAAACCTTTCTTATGGGCAAGTGCCTCCCAGCAAGCCACAGGGCTATTTCTCTGGGAAGCCAAGCAATCTAGAAAGCAAAGTCATAACGAGCAAACACCATGATCAGCAACAGCAACAGGCAGAGCAGGGTGGGAAACAGTCAAATGGTTCATCACAGGCACAGAAACCTGTGCAGGCAATGGTGGTGGCAGTGGCTGCCCCTCCTCTGCCCCAGCACAACCACCCAACCCCTTCTGTGACTCGTTTTGGGTTAAATCTGCAGGGAAATTCATACAAAGCAACACTATGGCTTCCATCATTCATCACCATTTATCTCAGTCATGACTTGACTTCAGCAGATCTACACTTGATTTAAGCAGAATCAATATTTCCACAGAGAAACAGAAGGAAGCATCCAGTTTCTGGTGTGATTGGTATAAATCCACAGAGACACTGAACTCAACTGAGCCATTAAAAGTAACTAAATAGATGACCTTCCTTTATCAAGGAAACACAGACATTTCTGGAGTATTTTTCTCTTCAGCTGTCATGTATGACCAACCACTGTACTCAGGGCCACTCTCAGTACAAGGCAGTCAGCACAAAGCCCAAAGTCACCCACTCATGGGGACAACAGCAGCCAGATTAAAGAACTGAGCACGACCAATCTGCTCCACTTTCTCATCAGCTTCAAGGACCCTCACAGGCATCTCCAAATCAGCACCCACAAAGCTGCCTGCATGACTTGTTGAGCCTCAAAGGGCCCTCAGCAACTTCAAAAGGCTCAAGTTGGAGCAAGATGACAGGGAGAGTCCCCTGCAACACCACGAGTGTGCCCACCCCTCCAGCAATCCACAACCTTCACACGGCCCAGATGGATCTGTCACTTTTGCTTACAAAGGCAGCAGTTTCCTTTCATATTCAAGCTGCCAGTCTGTTACACTTTATGAAAAGCTTTAAACCTTTTGAGAAACCAAGAGGTTTCTCACATCCAGCCAAGTACAAACTCCAGGCTCTCATTTTTAGTAGTAGTCACCTTCATTACACAAAATTAAGCAGTGAGATAGCAAATGGTTCAATCTATTGCCTCCTTCAAACCATCCCTTTCATACTCTGCTCCATCCCAGCGCTAATAGTCTGAAGCAAAGAGGACAAATGAGGATTCCCAAGTGTTAACTCATTTTCCCACCACTGTTCCTGTTGTTCAGGCAATCACGTCCAAGGCCACATAGCCCATTTGAGAAGACACTCCTGCTTATTTGCCCTCATACACTGAGCTTCACTGTTTGTGCCTTTCCTGCATGTCTCACTGCAAGCCCTGGGTTTTACTGACAGATGATAAAAACACACTTTCTTCCAGGAAAAAGGCTTTGCTGTTATGCATTTTGTACTTCCTGGCTGTGAAAGATGCTTATTTTGTCCAGACTTGGAATTTTTGTAGTGGTTGTATAGGAGTGCATATCCAAGCTGCTCTGCTAGGAGATAATAAAAGATAATGCAAATAGTTACTGAAGATATATTAGCAAAAATATGTATACAAACTCCAGCCTTCAAGAGGTTTGAAAATCTGCTTTTGTTCAGCACAAAAATCCAGTTTGCTGTACTTTGCCAGGAACAACGGAAATCTGTCTTAGGAGATTTAACCATCCTGGGTCAAATCTCTCTCATCTTCCCCTTTCAACAGTTTCCCATCAAAATACATAACAGATACCAGTGAGCTGAACATTTTGTAAGAAACATCTCTGAGCCCAACTTACACAGAAGAAAGTATCCTGGTTAAAAAAGCAAGGACTGCCTGAGAAGGCCGATAGTGTTCAGTAGCTCTACCCTCTGCACAACCATACCATGACCCACTGAAAAAGCCTGGAAGAAGTCCTCCAGCTCTGGTCAGTCTTCTGCCCCATGAAGGTAAACCCTGAAGGGAAATTTTTGGCTGAAATGAAGGGCAGACTTACCAGCCCACCCTTCATCTGCAGAAAAGTGGCTCAAAGAAGGATGGCAACTTCAAACAGAGAGAGAGGAGAAGCAAAAATACTTAAAAATACTCTCAGGCCATGTCCTACTCCATCTGGAAGATGATTAAATTACTGGAACTACAGGATCACCTCCTCCCTGTCTGGCATGTAAGACAAGATGACAGATCATAGAATCACAGAATGGTTTGGATTGGAAGGGACCTTAAAGATCATCCAGTTCCAACATGGGTAGGGACACCTTCCACTGGACCAGGTTGCTCCAAGCCCCATCCAAACTGGGATGGGAAGGTAAGTAGGAATAAGTGGTTTTTATTTAAATAAGTAGGAATAAGTGGTTTTTATTTAAGCCTCCCAGCACTGCCCAAGTAGACTGGTCCCTTCTCAAGGCACAGCTACACTGTACTTGAGTGCTGAATCTCTCCCCACGTGGCAGGGGAGCAGAGAGAGAGCGGCAGAAGAGGGAGAGGAAAGCCCACACCGCACGGCTCCTGGCTTCCGGCAGATATGGGCGAGAGATTTTTAAGAAGAGGGAAGATAACTGAGAAAAGGAGAACAAAAAAAAAAAAACAAAAACACCCTAAAAAACAAAGAACACCAAAAAAAACAGATCAAAAGCTCTGCCTGCCCTGAAAAGCTGCAGAAGCTGCTCAGTTAACAAGGGTCTGAAATTGAAGGTGCCGGCGCTTGCAGCAGGTGTGTTTTCCGGTACTGAGAGACAAGGTTTGAGTTGGAGGGGAGAGGAAGAGGAGGGAGGAAGACATCAGAAGACGAATGAAAAAGCCTCAGTGAGTTAAGCAAAACTTTGTGTTAGGAAGATTTATCCCACAGTTTCACAAAGGGATGAGGAAGGCACTGTGGGAACTCAAGGTGTTATTTCCTGGGGATATCCCCTCCAGATTTCTGAGCTGAAACAAAACAAGCTCAGTAGCATTGCCAGCTCTTAGGAACTGACTGCAAGCCTGACAACAGCTGTGGGTTTACTCTGAAAGAACCAGCACCTACACCCACATGATAAAGAAAAAATGAAAGAAAAGGAAAGATCAATTAAAAAAAATTAAACAAAGCCCCTACCATTATGGCTGCATGAAAAGCTAGGCAAATGCCAGAATTTATGCTCTTATCTGTAAGTGAAATAAAAATGTGACTAAATTGAATTCTAATCTTGCATTCTTTTTATTACTATTATTATGGTATCACAGTGAAAATACCAGATCAGACAGACTGTGATCTGGGATAAACAAGGAATGGTGCCTACAGGGATAGGATTGGTGGTGATTGTGCAACATGCCCATAGCACAGGCAATTTAAATCAAGCCAACAATCCCTCCTGGGAAAACCCAGCACCCACACTCAATGCAGTCACCAGCATTTAAACCAACACATCTTAGAAATCTGACCAAACAGAACTTCAGTGTTATTTGCAGAAGTGTTGGGGTAATGGAGGCTTTGTATCTGTATGATCAACTTTGCACCCACAGTCTTCAGTGACAGACAAAACCACTAATGCACACAAACACTTTCTTGCTCCTCCTCATTTTTATAACCATCTATATGCATTGTATATGAGACCAAGAAAAGACATGGAACCAGCATGTGCTAGAATGGGTTAAAATAAATCAGCCATTTTCAAATTTGAAAGAGATTTAATAAACACAGAATTCTTACACTTTAGGTGTTTTCAAGTGTTCCAAATGCCCCAGGAAAGTAGGGGGAAAAAAAAGTTTCTCATATAAGAAAAATCTATGTATCGCTCACTAATTTGAGTAATTTTGATGTTGAAAGAAAGAGTTAAAAGTTCATCTGATGTAGAAATAATGACTAACCCCTTACAGTGCCTCGCATAAACATGAACTGCAGTCATGGGTTCTGACACCAAACTGAATTCAGGGTTGCACAACCTACCTTTTAATATCAGATTAAATATTTAATAACTGGATTTAAAATATGTAATGCTAACTTCTCATTGATCAACACACTGTACAGCAGCAAATCACAGAGAGAAAAGCTGGCTTGGTCCTTCAACAGTTGTTTGCAGATGCACATATCCTAAGGGAGCATGTCCAGTATTTTCAAATAAAAAGGGTCTGTACCTCCAAACCCAAGCATTTCTTAGGCCTCAATGTTAATTAGACACTAAAAAGATATATAAAAATACAGCTACAAACTCTCATCAACTATATTTGCCAAGAAGTCCAATCTGCATTTCATAAGAGCAACTTATTAAATGCATTTTCCACTTGTTTTATTTTCAGAGCATTACATAACAAGAAGGATGCCCTGCTCAGGATGTGGAGCTGTAGGTCCAACACAGAACCCAATGTCCACCTGGAGTCTCATCAGTACACAAAGCAAATTTAAGGTGACTCTATGAAATGCACTCAAGAGTGAAAACAGATGCCATTTGTTGCATTTTAAATCAAAAAGCACCATCATGGAGACTACGTCAGCAAGCAGTGTTTACAGCTAAAAACAGCATCTCAGATCAGGACAAGTGATATGGAAGAAGAGTTGTCTCTGCAGAACATCTCCACATGCTGCAAGTGAGAGCAATCACTGGCTCTGCAACACAACCCCGACAAGAAGCCACCCCCCTTTGGCTGCCTCTGACACAGCAGTTTACAAAGTCTTCTTCTACAGTCATCTGTTCAAACTCCAACCCCTCCCATGAATGTCACTGCTCAGAGCAAATCTGCTAAATACAAGCATCCTAACTGGGTATCCAGCTAGCCCATGCCTGAGGCCAAAACCCCAGCAGTTCTGGGAAACCACTTATCTGCATTTTCTAAATTTATCCTGAAACAGAGCTGGTCTTTCATAATCGCTTACCAATCCCACAAGGCTGTCCAGCTCTTATGGCCTCTATAATTTTTGGGAACACTTCCAGGGGAAGAGAAATAATTTCTTCTCATATCTTACCAAATATTTTCAAATCTCTTCTAAATCTCTTCTTTCTCATCCTCACAGGTCTGTTTGCATGATCTCCCAGGACTACAATTTCCAAGTGGGAAATCAGAAACAGTAAAAAGCTGTTTCTATCACATGGACAAAACCTTCTCTCTCTTTTGTATTCAGAGGTGGCTATATACAAGACAAAGGAGAGGAGGGAGCCAAACTATGAAAATACAAGTCTTCATAGGGATGTGGGAACACACAAGAAAGTCAGTAAAAGTTGGAGCATGATGTGGGTGAGTAGGTGGAAAGAAACACAAATTCTGCCTGCTCCATCACGTTCACACCTGGTTGCCCCATCCTCCCACTCCCAGTCTGCTCCTCTGCTGTGGCCAGAAGAAACTCACAGCATCTCAGCATCTTTCTAATCATGATGGTAAAGCTACTAAATGATGGTGTTTGAATTGAAAATCCTACAGCCAGAAAACTAGACCCTGTAGGCCACTGCTCCTCCCACACTGCTCCAGACTGTCTGTAGCTGTCTGGAGCACTGTCTGTAGCTAAACAGCATCTCCTTAATACACACCCGAGTCCTCTTTCAGTGCCCTTTTAACATTTTTTAATCCCTCTTAACACATTAATCTTGTGCCATCACCTGTAGAGACAAAGTCAACTGTTCTCCTGCCACACCACAGCAAACCATACCTCAAACTCAGCTCCCCAAACAGCAAATGGATTTGTTGCTTGGTTTGGAGTGGAAGAACAGATGGAGAAACATCAGCACTAATTCAATAAACCCTACAGCCCCTGAGTCTGCTTAGCCAGAAATAAAATATATGTATACCATGTGACTGATTTTAAGATCATGTTTAAACACTCTTCTGAACACGAGCTGGGTATTTCTGAAATCGAACACTTGCTTAAAGAGCCTGCTAAATTGGGGTGCAAAAAAAAAAAAAAATAGAAGGATGTACAAGGCAAATCCTCTTGCAGCTCTGGCTCAGATAAAGCAGAAAAGTGTATTTAGCTATAAAAGTAAAGTCACTGGAAAAGCTTCCTTATTTGAGAGGCACCATGGAGATTACAGCCAAGACCTCACCAATTACTTATGTAAAATCAGAACAATAGCAAGTGATAATCATGGATTGCAAAACAGTCAAAAAACCCTTTTGCTACCAGTGAGTTAGTCCTCATGTGTGTTAATTAAATCATTTTAATTTTGGAAATAGAGACTTGTAGTAATTTACAGTTTCACAGACTGAGCCTCCTGATTGTTACAAGGAAATCTGAAGGGAAGACTAATCCCGCAGCCATGCAGAAGCACTTTAGAGCAAAAAGCAGAGAAACTAGCAAAAGTAAAAAAAGTTTACAGTAAAAAACTCAGAGACTGTTGCTACTCTTCACAGGAGTTAGAAAAATGCAATTTTTATATTTCTTTTAATGGGCTTTATTTTTCTCTCACTTCTGTTTTTCAGAGGACGTAAATCACTCTCAGCTGTGAAGGAACTACAAGCGTTTGGTTTTGCTGGGGAAAGAAACATTACTAGACAGAAAGAAAAAAAAAAACATTATTAGACAGAAATAAAAACAGCAACCAGATCAGTGTTTGTATGTTTTACAAAGCAGCACTTCCAACCTCTCTGCAATCCCACACACTCCCGGAGTCCTGGAGCCATTTTCCCCACTGCTGTAAGAGCCCTGCAGAACATGGAGCTGGCAGGGGATTGTGTTCCTGCCCTGACTGCACTGGGAAACACCAGCTCCTGCACCCTGCAGCTGCCCAGTTACTCAGAGTTCCACCAGCCTGTTTAATGACTGTACTGCCTCTCCAGAGCCAGCACCCTGCAGTCAGCATCACCCAGCTCCAACACTGGGGAGCATCAGGCTTCAACCACAGGTTCTTCACTCTGGAACTCACTCCTACCACTTGGAAATGGTTAAAACTCAGAGAGGGCTTTACAAACTGCCCCATTTCTAAACTTATCTTTATATGTAAGTCTTTAGATTTTTTTCCCTATAAAACTAGTGCCCTCCTGCACCATCCAATTCCATCTGCAATGCAGGATGTTGTTTACTGTCCAGTTTTCATCTTGGATATAAAACAAGTCCCCTCAGGGATAATACACAACTGATGAATGTTTATTGATGATGACTATTTATTTGCTTATATGAATATTTATTAATGAATGCTGCTATTGACTCTCCATCCCTGCTGACTGACATGGGCTCTACGACAGCTCCTTGTTTGGGTCTCAAAAGAACCAGCACCTTTCCTGTCTGAGGATGAAAAGCCAGTGCACACCACAGAACAGAATACTTCCAGGGATGGAAAACTTACATAGGAAGCATCTTTTATTTTTTTCCCAGGAAGTACTGCAAAAGCTAAGAAGGGAAAGTTCATCAGATAAACACAAATTCCAAATGCTACCAGTGTAATTAGTTTTTGACAAAAATATTTACACTGCAGCTGAATCAAGATACTTTGCAGAAAAACCAAGGCAAAACTACAACGAAGAAGGTTTTAGGTCTGCTCTTTAATGATTGTATCCTAATTATGGCAAAATTTCACCCCTTCCCAATGCTGGCTGGGAGAATCATTGTAAAATGCAGGGTTCTGCAAATTAGCAAGCAAGAGAACAATAAATTCCCCCCAAGGATAATGCATCACAAAACACGCTGCATTCATTTATTTGGCACAGTGCAGTTTAATTACTTGTAAAAATAATGACTCCTTTGTAGGGGCCCTCACTAACATGCGTTGCTGCTCTGTGTTTTGCTGAGTGGGACGAGCTGTGTGCCAAATTTGTGTGCATGGATTATACAGCATGAGCACAGGCAGGGTGCAGAAAGGAGGTTGTACAGTGTCCTTTGTGTTTTGACAGCACATAAATGACACTCGCTCTCTTCATGGAAATTTCTGTTTTGAAACGCAACATTTCTCCTTCCAATAGGGATTTTCAAGTCCTGATCCCATCTTACTGCAGAAAATACTCAGTATAATAAAAATCACTGCTGGGAAATCAGGATGTGCCCGTTTTGTCACCATCACCACTGAGTGAGAACTGCCATTCCAATACTGGAGTCAGTTGAGAAACGCTTCACCAAATACATGAATAGCTGTTGTAATAGTTTTGTTTACTTCCCATTTTTATTTAAATTATCAGCTCTACTCGAATTTGGCTTGCAGTATTTGCTGCGAGCTCTATAATCAAGTTTTGGCCAGCTTAAGCTTCCTGGCAGTATGTGAAGCCTGTTAACATGGTTAGTCTCACCTTGGAGAACCTTGCTGCAGTTACAGGATGAATTTGCACATCCCATTTTTACAAGATAGCCTGAGAGACAGTTGTGTTTTCACAGTATGATTGTTGAACCTGATGGAGAAAAATGTAACACTGTCACCTTCTCTGTATTAATGCCAGCAAGGGTGGCAGGAGAAGATATAAGAGAATAGGTTCCATCCCACACTGCACCTTCTCCTTCACTCTAACTTTCCTTGTGGTTGCCTGAATTTAAAGATAAAAATTAAATGCAATCATCCCAGCAATACAGATCATATTTTCTGCCCCCTAACACTACACCCAACAACTACAGAAAGCAGAATAATTTACAATTTGTAACGGGAAATGTTGCATGATAATATGGACAACATGGCAGACTCCTAAACATGACATTGGGTCGCTCAACATAAACCCCAAGTATCTGAGAAGTCAATTCAGAAACACAAAGTTTATAATAAAGCTTAAGAGAACCAGGCATCAGAATAACACACACAGAGACTAAATCTTTTCTCCTATACAAACAGCCCCCTTGAGATTCTTTTTAAGCTCTCTGTCTTTATTAGCCTCAGCTATTAAAGCTAGATCTCCAAACATTTGCTGCTCAACACTAACTTGCCGTCTTCCAAAGGACTCCTTGTAAAGCAGTGCAATAAATGCTCATGCCACTAGTTACTTGCTATGTGTTGTAAGACCTGGCTGCTTCTCAAGACCATTTACAAGAGATCTGTTTCTGTTAAATATTCTGTTCTCCTTTAAATATTTGCATTAATTCTTACCTATTTTTTTTTAACCTATACTGGTAAAGTACCTATTCTCTACAAGATGCTGTCTTATTTCAATATAATGATCGCATTTAACTAAAAAACTCCCTCTCTAAAAAGAAAGAACACAACAGTCCACCAAAACCACAATGCCTGTTAGCTCCCCTCTTTTGGGCAGTTGTGATTGCTTGAAGAAAAGCTTTTTCATTTGTGTTTGCAAAAGATTTGTCTTAAATAGTCAATATTACAATGACTCACTTTAGGCTTTATGAGACAGCTGGAAGCAGAACACTGAGCAACAAGAAAACCCCCCAAAAAAGTATTATTTCATTTCCCCTAAACTCTCAGGACTGTCCCCATTGCTGCTAGCAAGAACGGTAAAACCAAAATTATACCAAAATTGCCTTTAAGGGTGGAGTGCAGCACTTAGACACTATTGAGTGACAATGTACAGCAAAGCCAAGCACAGTAGAGAATGGCAAACCAGCAGAGGAACCACCAAATCATCCTTACTCTGTCAAAAGCTGGTGCAGCTTCTGGTAGCCCCTCTCCAAGGCCAAGCTCACAGGCGTTGCCCCTTCGTTGTTGTGGATGCTGAGAGCTCCTCTTCCACCCGGCTGCTGGAGCAGAAACCACGTCAGCCGCAGCAGACCCAGCCTCACCGCAAAATGCATCAGCGTCTCCCGAGGGATGTTCTCTGGGAAGGGCAAGAAAGAAAGAAAGAAATGGGAATTTGTAGGCTTGCGGGTTCAGGGAATGTTGTATCCCCACCACACAGCAGCTGGCACGGAGCTGACAGCCCAAAGGAACCTGCAGCACCTGGAAAAGCAGCCTGGCTGCCAGTTTCCAGGGGACACCAGTCTTAAAGTGAGGGACGCGCTTCGGTGGGACTGGAAGTGCTCAGGACCTCTCATGCTGAGACTGACCACAGAAGTCAATGTGAAAACCCCACCATTTCCTGAACAGCCACAGCCACCACCAAGCTACAGCACATCCAAAGAGAAGCGTGGTCAGGTGGGTTTTCCTGGATATCCAAACCTTCTCCTCACACACCCAGGACCAGGTCTCAGGGATGGATAAATTTTGTCTAACGGGATGCTGATTTGTCCCAAGGCATGAAGAAAAATAAAACTAATTACGTTTGATGCACAAATCCAAAACAGTTATAGAAGAGAACTGTTTAAAAACTCATATAGACAAAAAAAAAAAAAAAAGCAAGGGTTTTCTTTCCTGATTACTCCTCAGACCAGCTTTTCTCAGCTTTATACAGTAGCTCTGTCATTCTGAGTAGCAGCATGTATAAACTACCAATCTCCACTGCTGCTTTTTGTGTTTAATAACCGTGACCTTCTAATTTGGTAGAAGTCACTCCTGAGCCTGAGCTTTCATCTCAGAAAAATATCCCCCAATTCCAAAAGCTGCAGCCCTAGAAAGATGCTCTGAAAAGCTTTAACTAGAAATGAGCTCCAGATGCACTGCTGAAATCCAGCATTTGCAGATCAAAGCCTGTTATTTCTGTATGAAAGGCAAAAGCATTTGGGTTAAGAAAACTGAAAGAAATAAAAATTTGTTCTTTTAATTAACAAAGGATTTCAGTATTGACTGACAGCAACGACAACAAAAAAGCACCGACTGGGTCTCAGAAAGCCATGCCAATGAGCACACTTGGTATAAACTCTTTAATATCACAGAAATGATTTATTGGGTTATTAATTTGGGTGCCAGCCAAAACTATGCAACAGGTTTTCAAATACACTCACATAATGGCTTTAGGATTTAATTTTGTATTTTTTTCTTTAAGAAGCGTGCCCCAAGAGAAATCACTTCTTCAAAGTGCTGCTGTTTTTCTTGCTTACTTACTTTCTTTAGGGACATCATTAAGACCTTCAGTGAAAAACAAAACAAAGCAAAAAGGGGCAGTTCTCCCCTGCCTCACACACAATTTTTCACAACTTTTTGGATCAAATTCTGAAGAACTAATCCTTATTCAAGAACCAAAGGCTTTCTGGCACCATTTCTCTTCTGAATGACTCCAAATTAGGTCTCTGGGCTACAAACCAAGCCTTCCCTCTAACCTCCTCTTGATTACCATAAAGCAAAACCAAGCTGCCCTGAATACACAAGTGTGTCTGAGTGGAGGTTCCAGCTGATCAGGGAAAAGGGAATGGCTGAGCTCTCCCAGAGACAAATTCCCAGCCTTTGGCTAAGTAATGAGAAGGATTTGGGTATTAAATGTTACAGAGCGTAATCACTCAGAAATAGCACAACAAGGAGGTTAATCAATGGTTGCAGCCCTGAATTTAAAGAAAAATAAAAAATAAGACACACTATGGACAGACACAAGGGAAAGGGTATTGATGAGGCTGTAAAATGTGGATACAGGTAGGACTTATCTGGAGTGAAAGTAAATGCCCAGAATTTAACTCAATGAACTTGTACATGCACAAAGCTCCCACACTACCTGTACACTGACTGGCAGAGCCAATGTAAATAACGTGGTGTAACTCTTCCTACTGAGATGCAGGAGGCACAAAAGCACTTCCATTAGAGCAAACAACTGCCATCCAAATAAAGAATATCTTGCAGTGGTCTGACCATGTTCTGCTCTTGCATGGGATCTCCTGTTCTAGCAAAGCACAAGCACAGGTTCCTGGACCAAAACACTTCCTCCTCCTGCAGCTGAGAGCATTACCAAGAGAGAAAAGCATCTTCTGCTCACCAACTCCTGGTTCACCACTAAACACACACTACCAACTGCAAGCAGATATTCCTCTTGTCCCCAAGCCAAATGGGTGCCTCTCTCTGTCTCACATGTCCACAGATGAAATGGCCCCTCCCAGTTGTCCCAATCTGCTGATATGACTGCACCTTCTGAGAACATCTTTCCTGTTCCATTAAAACAATCTTCTTTATCACTGAATGTGGCCCTGCCCTGATGCCTTTGGGCAGTGACAGTGTGCACACAGGATCTGCACAAGAAGAGGTGGCATGTTGCCACCAGAGCATATTAAACACACAAGCTCACTATCCACTTCTGGAAGGCTCTGCCTGACACAGAACCTGGCATGAGGCCACCCTAACAGATGGGCACAGATGATGGCAGGGAAGAGACAAAGTACTGTACATCCAACAACTGCAGGGGCCCCAGGCAATGGCTTTGGAAGGTTCTGGAGTGTGCAAAACTTGCATGGTGACAGTTAAAAAGGCATGTACCATCTGTGGGCTGGATTAACTACTAATATATAATGAAAATACATCTGTTGGTGTATGGTGTTGCTCAAAACTAGACAAGAGCTGGTCTGCATCAAGTATGGACATTTTGCTGGATGGAGAGGGGAGGAAGACAGACAGATCCCTTCAGACTTCCTACCTTTTAAGGGACGAAGCTTGCCACACAAAATGTTGGAAATCCAGTCAATGATTTTGAGATCTTGTCAAGGTGCAAAATGCATGTCTCAGGCATGAAAGAATATCAAAAGCTTTAACATGCAAAAGCCAGAGCTCCTTCTTCTACCACATACCAAGCAAAAGCTCCTCATCTTAAAATGGCTGTCGTTTGAATGTCAACAAGAAGCTTCTGGTAATTAGGAAATTGTGGAAGTACAAGACACATGATACTAAAAAGGCCAAGATTGTTTTGTTCCTTTCTCGTTTCCTAGTAATAGGCAAGAGTTGAAACATATGATTATTGCCCCATAATGGCAGGGTACCCTAGTCCAGCTGGCAAAACAGAAGACTTTGGATATATTATTTTTTTGTAGTTTTTCTCTGCTGTGATACACGAAGAGACAGTTTATGTGCACAACTGAGGACCAAATTTCCATAGAAGACTGTCAAATGTACTTTACTAATAGTAAAAGATGAAGGTGCTATTAGCACAAAACAAATAAGCATTGAAGGAAAAAAAAAAACCCAACTTTGGGTATGACAGACCCAAGAACACTAAGTAAAAACTTTCGTTTTAATCCTGATTATAGAACAAAAAAACCCTACTGTTCCTTTTCTAAAATAACTTTCCAGATAGAATAACCTACAGCTAAATGCTCAGTTTATCCTCCATGCCCTGAGAGATCCCATGAGCCAGACATGGAATGGGGTAGCATTGCTTCGTCTTCCTGTGCTGGTGACCTTTACTTGGTTCTCATCCCAACTCATGTATACTCAGCAATTTGGAAATCTACCATCATATCTGGCCTCAAAATCTTGCTTTCTGCTGGAAATGTTCTCACTGCTCAGATCAATCCTTGAGAAACAAGGGTAAAAAACCCCAGAACCAAGCTGCCACCTCACCCCAAGATCCTAGAGGAAGGCTCCAGTAGACAAGTGCACTGCAGAAAGGTCAAGGCAAAGATATTGTGTTTGGAGTTATGAGCTCGCTTAATAAAAAGATGTGTGGGTAATTCCTTTTTTAATCCAATAAACATGAAATTTTTCAAAGCACACCAAAAGATCACCATGTCCCCATTCCTGCTAATATCAAAGGGAACAGGAATATTCTCATGCCAACAATTTCTTAGCCACAGACTGAAAGGTACATCTCAGTCTTGAGCAGCACATTTCTGATGCTGTCTGAACAAGAACTGCTTTCTGCTTCCCGTTTTCCACTGCAGAGGGCACTAAATTTAGGTATGGAAAAGATGTTTTTACATCTTATCAAGGACTGCTGCTGAATAGAGCACTTGGTGCTGTTGGCACTGAACAGATCATGTTGATTTATATTCTGCCATCCTTTATCAGAGAGCACAGAAGCTGAGCAGCAGACTGAAAGGAAAGGATATGAAACCCAACCAAAGGAACACCTGTAACTATTAAATTGAAAGGGTTCCAAGAGAAACTATAACAAGAGTGCAGAAGATGAACAGATAAAAGTTCTATGTCTAAAATACATCATTGGCAGTGTAACTTTAGCATCCTCCCATGGAAAAAAAAGACTAGGTACTAATAACCAAATTCTGAAAGCTTTTAAAAGGTTTTTTAGAATTTTTTGTTTATAATAAAATAGGTTTCTTTGGTGACTTTCTCTCTTTAGACATTCTCCCTTCCTGCAAAAAACCCCTCAATTCATGATCTGTATTTATGGTGACACTCATGTTGTCCTGTACACTAAAATTTTACTGGTTTTGTAAATGAAGCTATTAAATCCATTACCTTAGTATATTCAGACTATTTCAAACCAGGGCAGAGCGTTTTCCTCTATACCCACCCCCTAGCTTGGTGAGGTCAGGGAGTTCAATTTCCCTTTACTTATTTGAAGGATCATGTTTATCCTGGAGCATTTCTGGTAAGCTGTACATATTCAACACATCAGTAACTGCAATCAGTTAAGTGTTCTATCTAATCTGATGGTCTCCTGGTTATCTGCTTGAAAGCCTGGCTCACTATCTCACAGCAGTCCTGGCACTCCCAGGGGAATTGCTCCACATCCTGGTGATCACAGCAACCCTCTGCCAACAGTAATCAGCTCCTGAAGCACCACCTCAGAAAGCTCACACAACCAAAAATTAACCACAGCTCTGGGTTTCACCACTCACTTTTAATAAGCACAATGAAAAGACTGTTTCCTGAAAGGTTTTGACAGAATGTTACTTCCAAGTTATTTTGAAAGTGGTCTGTTTATTAGTGATACAATTAAGCTCTTTAGGCTTTTCATATCTGAGCCTTAGATCCTCCCTAATTTTTTTCTCCTTTTTTTTTTTTACCCCACTTCAACATACACAAAGCCATAATCATTACTCATACCTCAAAATATTCAGTTGTGGTTTTCTAGTGAGCTTATTTTCTCTTCAGTAATTTAAAATAGAACATCACAGTCCTGTATTTACATTGCATACATCCTCAGGATACATATTAAGTTTGATTTCTAGACATAAAGTGTAACAATCTGTTCCATTTAAATAGCTGCCACTGAGAACAGTAAATAGCCCTGCTTTTGACAGCAGTAACAACTATGTTCTTTAGAAAGTTACAGTGCACTTGTAATTATTAAGACAGACATGATTATATGGCACCTGAATGAAATGCTGTGTTTGGAATACCATAGTAACAAGATTAATCTTTAATTATGGATATTCTGAAATTGAGGATGCCATTGGAGTTCATATAGATAGACAGATAACTCAGAGCAAGGCCCAGGAACTGCTTGCTGTGGAAGGACAGTGAATGGCTGGTGAAGAGCACAGTTGTATCTCAGGGACTGTGCTCTTCCCCAGCCACACACTGTCCTGGGCTCTCCTCTGTCTCCCAGCTCATCCCACCAAATGCTTGAGTACTCTGTCTGTCCCAGCAAGAAAAGAATGGAGCCCAAGGACCTCTGATGTCAGGAATCTTAGGTGCTTCCATCGCCAGTTCTGCAGCTGTGTCTGTTTACTGACAGAGCAGATGAGTTCAACAGCCTCAGGAGACAGAGCTGGGTGAAACTTTTAGCAGCCTCTGTGCCCTCTGGGGTGACAGCAGCAAACTCCCTGCCCTCTGCTCAAAGCCAAGCCAGGGCTGAGTGCAGCCAAAAGCAAGGAGAAGGCTCCACACAAAGCCACCCCCTCCTCAAAATTCAGCCTGGAGCTGTGCTCAGTGGTAGATCTTGCCTGCAGAAAGCCATTACTTCCTAACTTTTGCAGAAGTTAGACTCCTATTTCAGGCCTTTGAAAAATCGACCTTGAAACGTGTTTGAGAGCAGCAGCTTGTCAGAGCAGCAGTTCCCCATCAGGCTGTGGTGCTCTGGGAGCTGGCAGGGGCTCCCAGCTCACTCCTGCCTTCAGAGGTTTTGCTGAACAGCAGCGTTTTGTTTCCAGCCCACAAGGGCCCATAGAGACGTGCCAGCTCAGAGGCAGCACTAAACATCTTTCAAGAAGGGATCTGACATTTTCTTTTGTTCTCATTTCTATAGTATTTTCTCCTTCGAGAAGGTTATGTGAAGTTATCTGGTGCTGACATTTAGGGAAATGTGAAGCATGAATTGGAATAGCTGTTCATAGGTAGTGACGCAGAGCAGGACAGGGTGTCCCACTGCAGGCACTGGGGCCAGAATGTGCCCAATTGTTCAAATGCTCCTACAGTGCAATCTTTGCAGTGCTTTTCCCTCTCCCACACACAAATTAACACACAAGCAGCAGTATAAGGGTGCTATATTTTATATTTTAGAGGTTTTTCTAATCTGGCTCCATCATAAACCAGGGACATCTCTTCCATCTCACTCTAGCAAAACAGAGTTTCGTGACCAAAAGGATGCTTATGCATGCAAACCTTTCCTGTCCCAGTCACAAAAATTCCCCCAAATTCCCTATGTGTATATATCTCACTGCAAAAAACTACCAGGTAACTCCGCCTCTAACAAAAAGGAATATATTTTATAACACTAATCTTCTTGAATGAAATATGCATTTAGTGACATTACATTTATTTGTTTCTATCTACGCACACCTCACCACAGGATGCCGAAACACTCAGAGAGTTACAGAATTTGGCACGACAGATTCCTTCTCACTGTGGATGCCACAGATGCTCCACAGGTCCATTAACATTCAGAGCCCTCCATAACCACAACTTCCAGGCACACAAGGATATGCTGAGCAAACCAATGTAAATCTTACAGCCTGGTTTCCCTAAGTACTGCAAAATCAGCAACAACTCAGAGTTTCAAAGTTTTCGTTAAGATCACTGTCACCATATTTTTATCACTTAAACCAGAAATGTCTGCATTATCACAACACTTTTCAAATGCAGAAAGAAACATCAGTGACTTCCACACAGAGGAAAAGAATACCAAGTGTTTATCTCCTTGTAAACATATGGCAGCTGCTGAACCTCTATCAAGGAACCATTAAATGTGATCAAATATACAGGGAATTGCCTGTCCTTGTATTGAGGTTTACAAAAGCAGTCAGCAAGCTGGAGAAAAATAAAGCAGGAAAATCTCCTGTTGAAAGCCCTGTTGCAGAGAGCAGAACTGAGGCTGCTGCGCTGAATGAGCCACGTCCCAGCCCAATTCAAGTGTTTGTGCCACTGCATCCTATAAAAGATAACAGATGCCTCACAGCCACATTCCTGAAGTGAAACTATTTGCCAAAATACCCTAAAAATTTACAGCAAGGATTTGTACATACTGGAACCAGTCCCCCAGTCTCCCTTGTGACAAAATAAGCAGAACTCCAAGGACACAGACACACCACAGCACCCCAAACACCTCAGCACTTCTGCTTCAGCAGCCAGCAGAGATTCTGGGCCACCTTTGGGGTTTATTTATAACCTCTCTGTAGCCCTCACTGCTGTGGTTAAGGGTCAAGTTTTTCCACCCTTCCTTTCTTTTATTTTCAAAATTGTCCAGGCTTATTTTGGGGAACTGCTGTGTTAGGCCAGCCAGTGTGCAACCAGGAAAGTGATACAAACCCTCAGGGGCAGAGTCCCAAGTTGTCCAAGAAAAATCACATGTATTTATCATGTTGCAGTCGCTCTGCACCTGTGCTATAAAACCAACATTTACTACGAGCACCAAATTTCTGGCACAAGGGTATTTCCAGGAGCATCAGGTATTCTACACACAGAGTTCTTTCTGCACACAGCATTATGCTGATACACATGCCATTGCTACACACACAAAAAAAGCCTTTCAGGGTACAAATGAAAATACTGTCAGCTCGTGCTGTTCCATAAGAGAAGAAATCAGCTATGACTATATATTTTATATTATGTATTTTATACCTTATATGTTTTAAGGAGGCTGAAGGGCAAGCTATGAGATGAGGATGGACATCACATCCCATTTCAGAGCACAGAGGCCCCCACACCCTTCGGAAGGCACATGGCAGGTTCCCAAGGCAGGGAACCCTTTCTCCCAGCCTTTTTACCTCTCTCCCAACCTGCAAATCTCCCTGTGCCCCAGTGGTCCTCACCGGTCAGGGACTGGTCTGCCCCCAGCACGTTCCATTCTGCTGGCAGCTTCAGGTGTCGAAATGCCAAGGCCACTTTCTCATCCAAAAAGTCCACGTCTGCAGCAGGTGGCCTTGACCGGTCCAAGAACCGTGTGAAATTCAGCGCCTGCTGGTTGCCAGCACAGGTGGCCAGAAACTGAGCAGCATCATAGGCTTCATCCTGGACAAACTGGAAACTCTCTTCTGCCACAACCAGAACGGGGTGACCTTCTCTAGAGGCACAAAGTGCTACCTTCACTGTCTCACAGCAGTCGTGGCCTGCAAAATAAAATTCAGTCAAATGGTAAAAAAAAAAAAAAAAAGGAAAAATGGCATGGGCTGAGAAAACACAACTGAGCAATTCCTTTGACACATACACGCTCTCTGCATTAAATCAAATAAGACCTCAAGTTATTGAGGGTCACAACTCTATAATAAATGCTGTCTTTGGAATTTATATGTATCATCAGAGATAAGTATTTCTTACAGATTTTAAAAGGGAAGGATGTATGGATGTATAACTCTTCTCTGTCCCAGGATAAAACAAGAACTATAAGCCACCCAGTCTATTTATATTCAGCAACAAGCAAACTCAAGATTTTAAAGTAATTTAAGTAAAGATTTTGCTAACGTACCAAAAGCCAGATTATATGGACAAACCTTCCCAGCTCTGCAGGACTCCAGTAACTGATCAGAAAGCAGAATCCGAGTACTGCAAAACTACATACTCCAGATGCTGTCACAACACTTGGCTTGCACTGAAAACATGGAAATTTCGCCTAAAACAAAGGTCTACATGGCTACGAGAGCACGACCTGCCTGGGCATGCCCTGTGTGTGCTCACTGCTGCACCTGTGCCTTGCATTTGGGTTCACACAACTAAACTGAAACTGTGCTGCTTCTGCTAAATAAAAACATGGAAAAGCCCCCTTTCCGTATTTATAAAACAAGAGGGTTGGAAGTTTGATAACTTTATTATTTATTTAGGGCAGGGGAAACAGGAGAGAGGAGGCCCTGGCATGGCAACAATTTCACTGACTCAGAAACTTGAGGGGAAAAAAAAAAACCAAACACCAAACCAAACCAAACACCTTTTTTGGAATTTTAAAAGGAAAAATATACTATGTGTCCAACACAACCAGAACTTGTAGTTGTCAGACATACCCCTTCAATAATAAGGTTTGTGTTTCAGGTTCACTGTGTGGCACAGTTTCTTGTTCCAGCCTCAGACTGACATCATGGCTGTTTTTGCCAGAACAGCATGGACCCTGCACTAATTACTGGAAAAGCTTCTTTTTGCCCATGACCTCAGCATACTACCACATTCATGAAACCCTACTTAATTAAATACAAAATGACGATTTATTTTTAAAGGCTTGAAAATTCAATTTAAGCCCCTATTTGTGGTCAGTGGGAAAGTTTGCTTCTTCTGTTGGAGCCTTTTGCTGTTGATTTCCCTGACAAAAGGGAAAATATGTCCCTAATCTTCATGGTCTTTCAGCCAACCTCACAAATCTGTTCTGAGGCTTTTGGCATCTGTACAGATTTTGTCTGCTGAAAGAGGCAATCCTGAAGTTAATTGAAAGGTCAAAGCTGCTATTAGGACACTGTGGGTAACACCAAGATTGTCAGAGATGAGGCTGTGGCTTCCTAAGGAGAGCAAATGCAGCTGGAAAGGTATCAAAGACAAGTGGAGAAGGGGAGGAAAACACACATGGATGTTGCTGCAACTGCTTAACAGAGCCAGGATGCTCTGAAGCTGAAAGGTGAGAAAACTTCTTTCCTTCCAGCACCAGGTACCTGTTAGCAAGAGGATGATGTGAAAGTTGAAGGAATAGATTTGCTGGTTTTGTTGTTTCTAAGAATAGGGGTAGGAAGAACTTCTACTGCTCTTGAAAACACTGCTTGTCCTTTCTAATACATTACTGTATTAGTACTCAGCTGCTCACATGAAACCCAGTCACAGATTCAGCTCATCCTCACAGTAAAAGCTCCAAATGTTCAAGGGAGCAGTTGGGGGACATGATACATCTTTGGGGGAACTTTGCTTTAATGCAATTTAGAACTGTACATGCCTCCCCCTACATCTTCTTGCTTTGTTGATCTTCCTAAGGACATCAAATATGGAGCAGGTAAGACATAATTTTGTTTTCAGCCTCCACAAAAGCAGTGCTCTGTATGCTCACTGTGAGAAGACCGTGCCAGCATATGGGAGCTGACTCAAATCCTGCAGGCAGGGCTCTCCCTACTGCAGAGCAGTGGAAGATTGCTAGAATACAGGGCTTAAAAAAACCAAACACAATAAAAGCACCCTTAATAGCATGAGAACAGCTAAACCTTTCTTTTTTATTTTTTTTTTTATATTTTCTGCCTATTCCCACAAGAATCCCATCTGCAGAATAACCTAGAATACGACTACTCTGCCAGCAGACTTTCAGGATTGAAGCAGCAGGCAAAAATGGCCCACGAGCAGCTACAGAGAAACCATTTGGGACAGTCACTTCCTCTTCACAATGCCAAACAACTCTGCTGTGGGACAGCAAAGGCTCCTCCATCGAGACAACAACTACAGAAACCTCAGTCAAGACATGTGGTCTCCTTAAAGCAGCACATCGTGGATGGACACAAAGTTCCCTTGGATGGAGCATGTGTTAAACACCAGCTGCAAAATGGAAGGTGATAAAAAGACCACATCCTGACCTGTGGCCAACAAGGATTCTACTCAAACTTCCCCAGATATTGAGTGCAGCCTAGAAGAGAAAGTGACATACCTGACAATCCATTTTTATCTAACAGGATCAAACAAGCATCCTGCTAAACCCTAGGGAATCTTCTTCAGAAGAGCAACCGCTTGCAGTGCTTTGATGTTCTGCTTCCTCACATCTGAGAAGATGTCAGATGTAGGGGTAAGAACATGGGACAGGTTCTGACTTCTGGCAAGCAGTTCAAATGAAAGGGGAGCCAGTATGTAACAAGAGCAGACAATACTAGAAGGATTGCTCAAGAGGTCTGTGCCCCTCCTGCTTTGAAACTGCTACAGGAACAATGTGAGCAAACATGTCCCCAGTACAGGAACCTTCTGAAGGAACCATCCGTGGGGCAACACTTCTCACCACATCAAAGATTCAATGGCCTGCACTAATATCTGAACTTCTACAGCCCCTGTCGCAGAGCATTACCAGAAGGGAGCTGAGCTTTCTGGCACTCTCAGGAGCTAAGTGGTTATCACTGCAAAAACAGCCCAAGTCTGTATTTATGAGGTTAAGTAACTTGTCCACAATCCCACAGAGCTCCAGGCAGTGTCAGAACAGCCAGTACTGCTCCTGTGCCTCACCTTCCTGCTCCCTCTGGCAGACAGCAGGGCTTCCTCCTAACATGGGTTAAGCACTAAGTTATGAAATTACCAATCATCAGGGCAGTTCCATCACCTATGTCCACCAACTATGGACTGCTGTAACCCCCTCACACACCTGGCCAGATGTGGAACAGAAAATTGTCTGACATTAAAAAGGAGAAAAGAAAAAACTCTGGGTGTGTCAGTGGGCTGGTCTTGGTGGGATAGAGTTAATTTTCTTTGCAGTTGCTAGTGTGGGGCTGCTTTGGATTTATGCTGTAGTTTTGACAATCCAGGCACGTTTTCCTTCTTGCTGAGCAGTGCTCACACAGACCCAAGGGCTGTGTGACCTTCTCTCTCCTTCTCACCCACCCCACCAGCGAGCAGGACTGGGGCACAAGGAGCTGGGAGGGGACACAGCCAGGACAGCTGTTCCCAACTGACCTGAGGGATACCCCAGACCATATGGAGTCATGGTCAGTGTACAGAGCTGGGGAAAGAAGGAGGAAGTCTCCACTAGGTGTGATGGAGCCCTGCTGCCCTGAGGATGGCTGAACACCTGCCTGCCCATGGAAAGCAGTGACCTAATCCCTTGTTGTGCTTTGTTTGCATGTGGCTTTTGCTTTATCTATTAACCTGGCTTTATCTCAACTCTCCAGTTTTCTCACTTTTACTCTTCCAATTCTCTTGCCCATGACACAAGAGGCAGCTGTGTGGGCCTTAGTTGATGGCTGGGGTTAAACTACAACAGTCAGGGAGAGCACTGAGCCTCTTTTTAAAGGTTTGCATTTTCATAAGCTGAAAGCACATGTAACTGAATAAATCACACAGGTAAGTACACCTCAGAGAAGGGATGAGAACTCTCCACCCTTTACAACACCATCAGGTTCCCAATACTGCCCACCACTCCTCCCCACTGCCTTCAGTCTTCCCCAGAAATTGGGCCCTTTGGCCAAAATAGCAATCAAAATGATGAAATACTCAATATTGTCATACTGGATACTCCAGCAGTATCCTTGTTCAAGTTTTAACTCTCCTGACAAACATAACAGTGTTTCTCACCAGCTGACATCTCAGACTACATGATTATACTTCCCTTTCTGATTTTTTTTTTTTTTGCCACAGTACAAAATGTGGTCATTTCTATGCTGTCTTGACTGTGATAAAAGTCAAAGAATCCATCCTTTAACTCGAGCAACATTGCATTTTATCCCATTTCTCCTTCTGCTCCTCAGTTACTTTAAATCTAGCTTGGAAACAACTCTTGACTTGGAGCTGCTTTAAGAAATACCAACATATTGCAGGAAAAATACAGAAATTAAAAAGCTATTTCAGGCTATGCAGGGATGGGTACAGTGACTAATTCTGCTGTGATAAAATGAATTCCTCATCTACACCTAAACCCATGCTTTAAAAATTATTTTAAATGAGACAACAGCTCATGAACTGAAGAATTCCTTACTGGGACCAAATGGGAACACTTCATGAAGCTTGTTCTGGGGAAAATACAAGAATGAAGAATGAAGACATGATGCTCTGGTCTGTCTGTTCTTACCCCTGAAGAGATGAGATGCATCAGCATGATGGCACTGCTTCCTCTGCATGGGAATGATGCAGATCAATGAGCAGGACAACAGGGGGAGATTTCTCAGCTGCAAGTCATTAGCAGATAAGTTAATGTACAGCTTAGACCTGTCCATCTAATTGCTACCTGTGCCTGTCACCTGGGGTACAGTTAAAAGTGCAGCAGCCAAACTCTTCCAACTTTTTCTTGTTTAACAAGGCCTACATGGAGACAAAACACCCCTAAACAGGGCTTTATTAAAAGATGATTTCATTTCCTACTCCTCCAAAAGTGGAAATCCTGTCCAAACCTCCTATTTTCAGAATTCACATTGGAGCTATCAAACAATGGGCCCCCAGCCTGGGCAGCTATTTAAAGCCCTGCTGGAAGCACATGTTTGGGTTTGCTTGGTAGGTGACTAAAGACTAATTGCATCCTCCAAGTCACCATGGTGGAGCTGGGTTGAAAGAGATCTTACAGAGAGCTTTAAGGACAGGAAAACCAGACAACCAATGTTGTGAACCTCATGAAATATTTCACATTTGCATCCAAGAGATGTTGCCATCTGGTGGCTTGTGGAAAGGGAAGCCAAGGGATCTCCTGTGACCATCCAAAAATGCTTCTTTTCTGCTTCAGAAACCCTCAGTTCTGGATCTGAAAATCAGAGCCTGTCTTTGAAGTACACTTGTGTAAGGTACACAGTTACTGTATTCATTCTTGCAACACAGGAAGCCTTATGAAATACACAGGCACAGCACCAGCAATGGGCAGGAGCCTCTGCTTTTCCTTTCAAACCTTTCACTGGAGAGGTGAAAGAGAATTGCAGAGTGGGCAACGATTTTTTTAAAGGCCCTTTTCACACTGCAGATGCCCTAAAAACCTAGAGAAGTGTAAGACCCCACACCTTACATCTTAAATAATTTCAAAACAGATTCAATCACTTTTTCCTGTGACTGATGTCATCTAGTACTGGCATAATTTCCTTTTAATTACACTGCCTCAAGCAATTAAATACACTGAAGAGGATGAACTGCAAAAAGTCTTCTTGGCTATGCTGTTTTTGTCTATTTTAAGGGTTTTTTTGTTTCATAATTAAGAGTATTTTCAAATCCACAACTGGTATTGCCAAGTGGCTATTTGTTATGCAACTTGTTTACCCTTCTGGTCTACCAGTACAAAGATTGTAATTCATGAAATTCAGCTTTTTCTATGAAGAGTTGTTTCTTGGGGGAAAACAGTCTGTGGTAGAAGTGAATAAAGCATGATCATATGTAAAGAATTTCACAGCAAAAGAAAAGTTCGAAATTAAGATATTTCCATCCTAACTGAAATTAGTTTTTGTATATCCTTTTAACTAGCAGAAAGAAAGCAAGGAGAAAAAAAACCCCAATAAAAAACAGCAACTCTGAGAGCTGTGGAAGTAAGAACAAGTTAAAGACTGAAGCTCCTCCTCTGCCTTAGCTTAAGCATGGAGAGAAAGCTCCCAGTGAGTCAAGGGGAAGGTGTCAGCCCTGTGGAAACTGCTGGCAGGCAGCTACCAGCACAGTCAGTCTCTCAGACCCTTCTTCTACTTCCAATTTTGATTCTCCTCCCATTTGAAACCAACACAAGAATCCTGCACCTTTTGAGATCAATGAACATGAGAAAAGTGATTTTGGTATTACAGAGCTCGGAGTGATGCAACACATTGCAACAGTACTCACCAAGGCAATTACATCTCACAAAATTTACTTCTTGTTTGGGTGACCTGGCTCACAGACAGGGTGTTTCTTACCCCTCACTTACTTGATTAGAAGCTGCTGCAGCTCTGGATTTCTGGACTGTCTCTCCTTGTCAGAAACTTCATTTCAAATTTCTCCCACGTCTCCCACACTTTCCAGACCACCAGTCATTAAATGCAAAGCAAAATACATGTCCAGTCAAACAGCTGCTATGGTGGTGGCATGCAAACTTGCACTAAATGCACCACACAAATACTGGAGCTGCCAGCACACCAGCTCCTGAAAGAAAATTTACCCAAATCTCCCCAAGAGCTTAGGGATGCTCAGAGGCCTCCACTGGTCACAGCAAGCTGTGGTTGGGACTTTTGACTTGTGTGGGCAGTGATGAGCCCATTCCTCCTTCTGCTGGTTTGTTTGCCAGATGATGATTTGAGGATTTTTATTATTGGGTTGGGTTTTTTCCCAGTGGGAAAAAAGCTGCTCTAGCAGAGAGGCAAGAGATGAGGCTGCTGTCTTGAAACCAAGGTTTCACTTCCTTGCTTAACACAGATTTCCTTCACTACCATATGCAATCTGCTTGGCCTCAGTTACCCTCCCTACCCTGCAGAGATGGTGGGAAGAAAAAAACACATTAAGACTATGGCAGTCTCAGCTGCTACAGGAGTAAGGACTTGCTGAAAAGCTCAGTTAATGACCAACACCAGCATCTGTGACCTGAGAGGACACATCCACCCCCAACAGTACAAATTCAGCTGCCAACAACAGTTTAACCAGAGCAGCAGAGATGGTATCATTTCTGTGCTTCCTTCCCTGCTCAGACCTCTGATATTTTCTGAACAGCCAAACTCCAGTGACCAAGCTTTTGCACTAATGAGATCCCCACTGGAGCAGTGCCAGTGCCATTACACTTCCACCTGCCACCTTAACCCTCTGTCTGAGAAAAGAGTGCTTGAAGTTGTTCTGCAGAACTACACAGTGCCTCTGGTACTGAGGAAAAATGCTTCCATTAGGGAGAATTTCAATCAGATGATTTAGAAATTGAAGAACTGTAACAGTTACAGTAAAGCCAACAGTTAAATAAGGTTTTGGTAGCTTTTCACTGAGACGAACAGAAGCTTTGTTGGATGATGTAATCTGGTGTGCCCTTGGGCTGGCAAAAGAGCTACTGAAAGCACACAAAACATCATCTCCTGGTTAATTCTCGTATCTCAGTAGCTAATTTTGACACTTCAAGTTATGACTGATCAGCTCAGATGAGAATCTGTTTTTTACAAGGGGAAAATTAAATTAACACAACCAACAGCAGGGCAAGATAAATATCCCCATCCCATCCTTTCCTCCCATCCTTCAGAGCAGGTGTATAAATACAGGTAAGTATTCTATACTTTGAAGAAGTGATGAATCTGTATTTATCCACATCTTCAGGTAAAAAAAAGCTGTTCCCATAAATTTACAATCAGAAGTCCTTTCTTGTATTATATACAGAAATAAAAGCTCACATTTGAATAGTAGTATGGACTATATATATTCAGTGTCTAAGGCTGATGATAAAAAAAGCATAGGAAAGAGGCAGATGGCTCTAGTAATTATAGAAAATGCAGCAGTCATTTAATTCTGCAGAGATAAGCTTTTATTTAGGTAGTCTTTCAGGATGTAGAGAATTTTCACATACAATAAGAATTTATGAGCTATTTTGACAGCTTATATTTCCATTCCATTTTCTCTAATTTCTCACCTAAAACAACTTCTATGTTTTTAAGATTTCTTTTTAAATGTGATTTTCTTTGAAAGCCTTGCTAAAACATTCTGATTAATTTTGGCAGGAAATGTAATGAAATAATTTGTCTGTCTTTTACACCTCCATACATCAAGAAACCTACTGTAAAAGTCATGAAACAAAAAATTATATAGCTGGGCTTGTTTTTACTTCCACTTTAACAGAATTACAGTCACCCCTTTCACCCCAGCTGCTGATGGACTTCATCTGAAGTCTCCTGGGGACCATATGAGATTTTGAAGATTTTGAAGAAGGAGGGAAGAGCCTTTGAATCCAGAAGGGATGCACCAGAAGGGATGCAGAAGAGGTTCAAGGGAGGCAGAGAGACTCCTGAGTAAATCAGCCCTTCTTTAATCCACTGAGCTGTCCCCAAGGAGCTGCTGTGCTCCCTGAGATGTGCCACACTCCTTGCATCACAGGGACACACGAAAGATGCTCGGAGCTGGAAGTGAAGGATGAGCTTTTGGCTAAAAGCTGTTTGCAGGAGTTTCCTTGCAGAGCACTTGCTAAACGCCCGGGGCTGGGTGTTTGAACAAGGGCTGGTCTCACACACACTCTGTGTTGTTCATGGCTAATCCCAGCGAGGTCAAATAACGCTCTGAGTCACCACAGCCATCGCCAAGGCAACTGCAGAATATACAGAGTAAACACATGATTACAGATTCACTGTGCGTCCAGGAAGGAGGAGGAGGAGGAGGAGGAAGAGCTGCACTGAAATAAGTCAGACTTCCACTGAAATCAGTGTAGTCAGTGCTGAAACAACGCTGGACAAATGCACGGGTGTCAGCAGAGGGTATGAAAAAAATTAGGCTTTTCCCATTTTTTGCTTTGCCTTTCCCCAGCAACCCCTTCATCACTGAAGCATTTTTTTTCTTTGCTAGCGTCACAAAAATGAGGTATGAGCACAGATGAGGGTGTTATCCACATGGCTGCTTTACATTCGAGATGTCACCTCTTCCTTGCACCACAGCCCTGGACAGTGCAGGAAGGAGATTACCTTTCTGAAAGGTCCCTGAAAACTTTGTTTGAAACAAGCTGTATTTTGGGACAGTACCCAAACCGGTCTAGTTTCACATGCCACAAGATCATGACTATACCGGGTACAAAAAGAAACAACAAAACAATCCATTATTGCTAAAGGAACAATTGAGAGAAATTCCCTCTTTTCCTTTTGAATCATGAAAGGAGTCAGATCTCCCACTAAACAGCAACAAAAGGAGCTGCAGGGAGCCCTCCCCAGTGACTCAGTTGTACCTGGGGCTGGCAGGACAGGCAGTGCCCAGGGCATCACTCTGGTAGCACCTGGCAGCCACTGCCCTGGCCACATCCAGCAGTGCTCCAAGGACAACAGTGATGAGACAGCACCGTTCCTGCCCGGAAATCCCATCCAGCACTGCTTCCCACATGGGCTGAAGGGAACACTGAAGCTTTTCAGTTCATTTCTTGGCGAAGCAGCCACGGCCCGAGGGAGAGGTGAAGTCACTGCGAGCAGGGCTGGCAGAGCCCCACGCCCACCACACAAAAGCAGGGAAGGAGTCACCCCCTTCTTGCTCTTCTGGGAGAAAATAAGCACTAATCTAATTGATTGCACGGGGCTCCAGTCATCAGCAGCCATAAAAAGACTTCTCTTCCCAAGCCAACTCAACAACATGAACAGCACAAAAAGAGGAGGAAATGAAAAAAAACTGAGTGGCCAACTTTTAGCCACTCATTGCCAAGAGCAAAAAACTCCAAATTTTACTCCACGTGCATCTCTCACAAAACAACACTTAGGGAGCAGATGAAAAGACAAACCCAAGAAAAACACTTGATGGCCTGAGTTACACTGTGTGCAGTGAAAATGTCAGGCGTTTTTCTCACACTGGTAGCAGTGTGCTGCATAGCAACAAGTCAGAATGAAAGGTTAATGGTGAGGACTGCAGCCTGGAACACGCTCATTCCCACGGTCCTGAAGTCACCAAAGGGAAATGCCGATTCATTTTGTTTTGTTGGTGGCACAAAGGATAAAAACAGTGTGAGCTTTCATGTAGAAACCCACCTCATCCAAGCCAGCCATAGAGAGATGGCACTGAGCAGCACATTACCTGCACTGCAAGAGCTCCAGAAATGCTGTGTGGCCTCTGAGCTGAACAGGATTTAGGATAAAGGGTTGTATTTCACCAGGAAGACAGCAATGAACCTCATCAAGTCAAGCAGATGATGAGTGTAGCTAAGACTTATTGGCCTGTTCACCATTTGGGCAACAGCATCTGTAACCTCACAAATGTACCTTCCACCATCTTTCCTGCATTTAAAAGCTGTTTACTATGTGTATGTGTAACTCTGAGTTTCCTACAATAGCATCTCATAGTTACATATTAAATAGTTGCAATCTCAAAGTCATGTAATTCCAGTGAAATCAAGGAAGAGGTTTTTAAAAGGCAACAGCAGTCATCCAAATCAAGTGTTCCAGCCCTTGTGAATGTGCAAATGAGGAAAAAGACAACCAAGAAAATAGCATTACATTCCAGTCCACTTGTAGTAACCACATTTCACAGACTGAAACACTGACATGCAAAGAAAGGCAATTGTTTACCGGGAGAAATGGTCTCCAGACTCCCAGGATTAATCTTTCTCGTGCTTGTGCAGTGTTGGACAGTTGATCCAGTGAAGACCAAATAAAAAACTACATCATCTTCAACTTTATCTTCCTCAGTCAGCTGCACTGTAATAACAGAGTCACCCTAGGAAAAAGGACAAGAAACGAGGTTAGGTTTACATGACCAGGAACTGCATCATCTAAAATAAAACTACTCTTCCTATAAGGTTCACACTCTCTATTCATACATTCCTTTCACAGGACTCAGAAATGCAAGTCAACCTTAGCATCAAAGCCAGCCAACATCTAGGAAATACACTGAACACAGCTCTAGAGACATGTAGAAATCTTCAGGGTATATTCAAAATAACAGCTTAATATAGTGAAATCACACCAAATCTGACAAAGATGTGCACACCCCACACAGGGATTTCTGTACAAATGCACACACACACACATACAGACATATCCCATCACGTATGCATAGTTAAAACAACAGAAATGAGATAGAGGCCTAAAAATGCCTCTGCCCTCAGAAATTTGAAAAAATGCCCTAATTCTTGCTCGACCACCCCCATTTTCCCTGTCCAAGCTAGCACTGCAACCATAGATCCAACCTGATCACTGAACACATCTCTCATCCACAACCCATGAACAAATAAAGATACCAGAGTTTCATACTCAATGAGATTTTTTTTTCCACCTTCCTTACAAAGAAACAGTAACTGTGGTAGTACAGACAATGGTAGCTCTTCTCACTCATCTATAAGCCCATGCCTTGATGAAAAGCTGTGTGTTAGCAAAAACAGCAGTTCAAGTTTTGAGAAAAAATCCTGTCATGATCTGTTGGCTGAACACTTCTTCTTAGTATTATGGAGGGTTTATTTCAGTATCTCAGCATATTTTATCATGGAGCTCATCTTTACTCTCAGGAAAAATTGTATTTATAAAGGACACAGCAAAGGGTACAGTAAATACACCTGAAATTCACACATCTGCATGGAAAAGAACAGGGGCAATAACCAAGCAGTTTTCATGTTTTTCAGTTTTCCATGGGGAAGGGGAAGCAAGGAAAGGGGATGGCTTACAGTTACTGCAGGACTAAGTGAAGCATTTTCATTTGATGAAAAAATCATAAGACTCATTTAGTTTGGAAAAGACCTCCAAGATCATCAGGTCCAACTTTTAACCCAGCACTGTCAAGCCATCACTAAACCATGTCCCCAAGTGCCACATCTACACATCTTTTAAATGCCTCTGGGGCATCCCAGATCCCTATACTTCATTTATCAGACTGAAAAAAATTATATAAACTATGAGACACTGAGAACAACAGTCTGTGATGTGACCTTCTGTCCCTTTTCTATCGAGATCAGAACCAGGTGGATGCCCCAGTTTTCTGCTGCAGCTGTGGCTGCCAGCTCTGCCATCACCCCACTGAGCATACGGTCACAGCTGCAAATCTGGAAAAGATATTATTATTATTATTGTTATTGCAGCTTATGTAATTCTGATTAGCATATTCAAGAGAATACACATGTCATTTCCTTTAAAACTTCCCCCTTAAGATCACTGGGTTCATCCCTTCTCTTTGACAAATACAACTCTTGTAGAAAATTCCCTCTCGTACGTCCGTCCCACGTTAGCATCGCTTCCCACGCTCTGCCTCACGTCTCCCTCTGCTCCTTTTACGTTTCCTCCTCCAACTTTATGTCCAGTTTTCCCCTGATCCAGCCCATCTGGCACCTCTTGCCAGGGGCAGGACTGCACCTTGTTTTACTGAAACAAGGTTTTGTGGGGCAAGTACACAGCCAGGTCTTAAAATCAAATATGTGGGTCAGTGCTGTAACACAGGAAAGAAAACCATACATTAAAAAGGAAAAAACCTAACAGAGCAGTGAGTGTATCTTGCATTTTCAGAGGTTGTAGAGTTACAAATGTAAATTTAAGGAAAGTCTCACGCAATAATATCAGACCAGGCTTCCAGCTGGGGAGGAAGGAACCATGTAGCAAAAGTCTATCTTGTATAGAGTCAGTGTTAAAATAAAAACAGGTGCAAAAAGAAATAAATCAAGCTTTAAATTCAAGCATGACGAGTTCACATGCTGAGTTGAAAACTAAATATTCCATTTCAAGCAAATGGATCCAGATTTGAGCTGATGTTCAAAAAAACCAAAAGCTTGAGTTTTAACCTACAAACCCTTTGTGCTTTGGTTTTTATATCTATCTTTGTTCAAATCATTTCTCCCTTAAGGCATGAACATACAAAGCACTTAAACAGATTTAAGATGCAGGTGGCATTTCAGAACATGCACAAACAGCACTGAGTGTTTAATATGGTATCACTTAAAAGAGATTTTTCTTTTATTTAACTCAGAAATCAAGTACAACTAGTCCAATTTTTGTGAAATCAAAGAAAACTGACATAGAGTTTTTGTAAGAAGACACCTGTCTATCCATGCATCCTGTCTATTCCATTTCTAGGAAAAGCAATTTAATTTGCATCAATATTGCAAATGGCAATTTGTATATTTTGTTATTTACAGAAAACTAGTAAATACATGTAAGAAACCTCAAACACCAGAAGTTCCACATAACCTGAAATCTAAGCTGGAACTTAAACATATAGCTGAAGTTCTTATTTAGATACCTGACCTAATTTTGAAGGTGGTCAGACCAGTGACCTCCAGCAGTTCTTTCCAACCACCTTGTTCCACTCCTTAGATCTTAACTCAGTTCATTTCAGTTATTCTTTAAGTCAAGGGAGAGCACGAATTATCATCAGCTTGTATCAATTTAAAAGGCTCTTCAGCTGTGTCTAAGCAGCACTTCATGGTGGGAGGGTCTCCACCACCCTGTTCCCACCTCTTCTGGAGGATCCTACAGCAAAGACCGTCGAACACTGAGCATCTTATTTATCGGATTTTTTTTTCCTTTAATTTTTAAGTTGTCCCCAAATATCTTTGGTAAGACTGATAATGAGCCACTTAATTGCTGTGTGCTGCGCTTTACTTACAGGTGTCCCCTGAGCTAACTCAGTCACTGTGCCTGGTACAGGTCACTGTGCTGGTGAGATCCCACATCCCAGAGGCAAAAGACCCTCCTTCTTCAACACACCTCTCTACCTCCCAGTTACTGACAATTTCATTGTCCACTGCCAATTTAAATTTGATTTTTAAGTTATTCAAACAACGTATTTATTTCGAAAAGAAATAATGCACAGAACAAACCCCTCTCTTTCCAAGATTTCTGGAGTTAAAGAAAATCAGTTACAAATGCAGCCAAATTCCTCCAACCCACACAGAAGACTTTCCAACAGCCCTATTGCATTCAGCCTCCAAAAACATTTTAATTGAAGTATGTTTACCTTTATTCATTTAATATTGTCCAAAAAATGTCATCTGTTCAGTATCACTGCCACACAAGGTGGTTATTATAACCCTTCTTTCATCCCAAATGACTAGAAATGGGAGGCTAGCCTGCCAATATCCCTTTGGTGAAAGTACAGACAGATCAAAGCCATTCTCTGGAATGCTCCAACAAATAAGAATAATTTAATTTCAAAACTAGTTTGGATCGACTAATATTTACTTGGCTTAAAGCCCATTGGAAATGAAAACATTCCATCTTGGTCCATTCATGAAAGAGGCCACCCTGTCCCTTGTCTGGATCTGAAAAATCCCTGGTCTCAGATGTAACGGGATGTAAAGAAGGTGGGTGGGGCTCTTTCCTCTACACATATTCCCTTTTCCAAATCAAAGGGAGAAAGCAGGTCTGCCTCACCATGGGACAGGTGCACTGCAAAAGCCAAGCCTGACCTTGAGCTTTAAACTAGAAAACAATGCAGAAAGGGATTTTAGAGTGGCCCATCTCTGAAGTTTTGACTTAGGTAAGGCAGCAGAAATACAATTATTTCTAAAAAGGCCCAAATGCTGTTATTAGAACTAAACCCCAAAACTATCTAGCTAAGGCACCTGTTTGTCAGCATAATTTGCTGGCATTAGCACAACTCCACCTTTTTAGGTATTAGATTTTCCAACACTGCAGTTAAATGTGTGTGGATTGTGTGTAAGCAATGCAAAAACAACGCTGAGTAAACCTGTTAAAATGGACTATTTAGCTTCAAAGGCTTTTCTTTAAACAGATTACATCAGCAATATTTGGAAGTGACAATGAAGTGAAAAAAATCTTTAAGCTCAAAAGAATTAAGATCAACTATGGGATCATCTCAAAAATATCATCAACTCTCCCAAAATAATTGTTGTAAGCATATAAAGATACCTTTCTTTTCCACTTCAGGTTTTGGAAATTTGTTTTGGGGGAATTGGTCATCATTTGGGACCAAGAAAACAGCCCTGGCAAATGCAGAATTCCAGGCTTCAAGGTGAAAACCATGAGTTCATAGTTGGCAGTAGGGAAGGCTCCCCAAGGGGTATCAGCTCTACCAAAAACAGGTACACTTGTCAACAATGGACCAAAAAAGGGGAAAAGTATTCTTAACACGCTGGCTAAAATTTTCAATGTTTCTGANCCCCCATGGTTCATACTGGGAATTTTAAAGAACATTACTTAAGCCACCAACCATCCACTCTGACCTCCACACACAGAATCTAAAAATACTTATGAAAATGAAGTGTGCATTAGATGACAATTCCACAGCACTCAAGTGTTACTGTAACATTCTGCTTTTAATGAGACAACACCAATAACCAGTAATCATTAATTTCTACCCAGAAAAGCAAAATGCAAAAATTGCTGCTGGCCACTGACGGCAAACTGTGGCTGTTTTCTCATGCAGCAAAAACCTACTGAATGAGAAGCCCACGGGTTAGATAGGTTGGAGATTCACATGAAGGAAAAAAAGCTTTTTTCCCAAGGTGTTTCCTTCTAAGAGTTGTAGATTTTAGGATTATGATGCTTTATTAAAGAGGTTGGATTAGATGAGTAAATGTAACCTGACACTGTAACAAGTTTTGTTTTATTTCTGCTACTCATAACATGAATCAGGCCCTTGTTGAGTCACTGCTGTATTGCATTTTTGCTTCTTCCCCTTTGGGAAGCCCTAAACAGCTCCCAGGAGAGCTTCACTGTACCCAGCACGGCACAAAATCACAGCTGTGGTTTCTTCCTCCTCCTCCTCCAGTTCAGGCTCATTGGTACCTTTATTAATTCATTTTTAGATGGAGTTGGACTCGCTGTTACCCCAGCTACTGCTTGACACAGAGTAGCCAGGATCAGGCTGTAATTCCAGCACAAGGCAAGTCCTTTCACATCCCTGTGCTTTGAGTCTCCCCATCAATGAAAGGGGAATCGTGGTTCAAACACACCGAGTACTTTTCATCCAAATGGCTTTTAAGGAACAGCTGGCTTTTCAATCACATGACATTTTCTTTGGAAAGTGTGCAGCACCGACAGTAATTAAGCCAGACAAAATCAAAGGGAAAGTTGAGACAATTCCACCTCAAACTGAGAACTGCAGAGGAGTCTTAGAGCAGCTGGGCAAGGAAAAGGCAACCGCAAGGCACCGTTATAAAATGTAGCAGAAATCATCAAATAAGGAAAAAAGGACAATATAATTGTTTAGATGCTTGATGATCCATTACCATCTACCACTGGCAATACAAGAGCAGCAGCTAAATTTTTGCTCCCAGACAGTTCCTGTATCTCAGCTGAGTACCCTGGAAGTTCCCTCACATCTAAGGTTACTTTGGGTTGGTGCAAACTTGTGCTTAAACCCCTGGAGAATGACATCTGGAAAGGACACATGGACATCTCCAAGCAGAACAAAACCAGGCACAGCCACACAGGCTCCTGACTGCAAAAGGAAATGGGGGTTTGGGCAACTATTTTTAGAGCAAACATGACAGTGCTCTCATCTCCTGGAATAACCCTTTTGATTGAGAAAGGCTCAGATCCCAGTTTTTCCAGGTCTGAGTAAGTGTTCCAGCCAGTCAGCTGTGACACAGCACTATCACTCCTGGCTCTGAAAACCACAGGATGCTCTTCTTGCATGACAAGAAAATAACTTACATCCAGAAAACTCTTCCAGACTGCTATTGCCAGGTTAGCAGATGAACAGCTCACCCTTGAGGGGCAGAATCTGGGGATGGGTCCTACACCTCCAAAGCACCCAGCTGAGTCCCCTTCCCTCTCTGCCCTGGCATGGGGTGAGTTTGTCATTGGATCTCAGCCTGGAACATCCATCCCTTATGGCCATTAACCCTGCAAGCTCCCAGCACAGGGACAGGAAAGGAAGGGACCACGGGAGGAGGTCAGAAGTATCTGTTACAGCAAGATAACAGCAATCATTACAGACATCCTCAATTTCACCACTATGGATTGACTCAGAGGAGCGATTAGTGGGGGAAAAAAAATCACATCAAGCACAGTTTATTCTGCAGAACTCCAGGCCCCAGGAACAAAGGTAGGGCTGTGAAATCTGTCTGAACATGAGCAGCTCTAGAAATCCCTCCTTGCCTGGAGATATCCCCCATGATAAAGGTAGTGACCTGGGTCAGGAGCGTGGAGAAAGATGGATGTCATTGGAGTGGAGTGTTGCAACCTCCTGCAGATAAAACCTTCAGGGAAAGACTCCAGAAATAAATAGAATGGCAAGCTGCCAAATTTTGGGGCAGACTGTCCTTTTTGTAGACAATAACTTCAAACTCCTTGATCTTAAAGCATGAAGCAGAGAAGTTTTCCTAATTTAAAAAAAACCCAAAACAAAACACAAAAACAAAAACCAAAAAAACCACCTACACAAAAGAAGACAACAAGAATGACTCCTGTGGTTTAAATAAAATAATTTTTTTTTAATTGATCTCCAGACCTAACCTTATTTCCTTTTTAAATTAACAGCAGTGCTATTACTTCTACCATTGAAAGGTTTCAGGTTAACAGCACAGATACTGAGCACCTCTGTGATGAGAAAGCCAGATTTTGCAAAGCACTCCCTCATTCTTTGGAAAATACAATGACAGACCATTCTGTCTTGCCTGCAGGCCACCAAAAGAGCAGAATGATGGTACACATCATTCTGCCACCCCACAGAGCAAATCGACGTGATACCTTCCATATTTCATTAACACTGCACTGACCCAAGTGATCTCCTCTTCCAGTGCTAGCCACAAAGCCATGACTGAAACACTGGCATAGAGACAAAATAACTTTCTTCCCTCAAAGGTGAAAAAAAATTTGGTCCAAAAATAAGATTAGCTTAGCACATTGATGGATAAAATATTGACACAAGTAGGGATGCAAAGTCAAAAGACCATTTATTCAAGACCCTTTGGGCAGAAAAGAATTTGTGGGAAGACAAGGACATCTATGATAAACAGCCCTGAGCTGCTGCCTCCAGGTCCAAGCTGGCTCTCATGGATCCACCCTGAGTGCAACCTGTGCTAAAAAACACAGCATGGACACCCTCAACTTGCCTGTCTGCAGACCCAACTATGTTAGGGCTGATTTATTAACACCATCTCACAGCCACAACCACAACCCAAGCCAGTCCAGGTGTCTAATCCTGCAGCAGAATTTGTTTGCAAGGAGATAAAAGGTTTGAGGAGACCAAGGGGTGAATTTCCTACTCTGAACCAGTGCGAGCAGCACAAACCCCTGTGGAAATGCATATGCTTCAAGAAATCCATTATTAGTGGCCCACATCCTTTGACAGAGCATGTCTCTGTCAGCTTCCAAATCAATTATCCCAAAGATGAGTCTTTATTGAGTGTCAAGATGCTATTGTAACTATTACACACATATTAATCCATGCAGCTCAAAGGAGATCTCTACAGACTGCCAGCAGAAATCCATCCAAGTACCAGGATCTTGTTAGTGCTGAAAGAGACACATGATTTATCTTCATGCAGAGATCTTCCTGACATACCACTCTGCTACCCAGAGCCAGGCAGGTTATTAGATTGGACTGTTAATAGGTAATTTGGCTGTGCCACTGCCTTAGCACGGGGCTCCACGTGCTCTGCAGCACTCAGAGCATGCCTAGGGCACCAATTCAGTGCCAGCCTGTGCTGTACACAGACAGCCCTCACAAAAACAAACAGCCAAGGTCATTTCTAGTAATTTTTAGCAGGAAAACATGATAAAATTAACATTAAAATTATCAGCAAAATCAAACTTAAGAAGAAAAATAGAAAGGATAAGAAAAGTGCCATTCACCCTTCTGTACTAAATGCAAACACCCACGGAAAAACTGCAATGGGAATTTTGTTTTGGTGAATTTGGCAGTATAGTAAAGAAAATATTGATTTAATTTTCATTTATTTAGGCAGTTTAGCAGACTATCCACTTAAAGAATTGTGTACTTTCTGGCCTGAATAAGCAAGTAGTGACAGTAACCCCAAGCCCCTTCCACCACAAGCCCTGTACAGCTCTGGTACTGAGGAGGAGGAGGTATGGGGCTACACAAAAGCAGTAACACATTGGGATTAACCTTGAAATTATGCCAGTCTCCATGCAATGTCACAATGAAAATGAAAACAAGACAAAAGACAGGGGGAAATTTGTTGCAGAATGTCCCCTCCAGTACCATCCAGTTTCCACAAGTCCTGATCTTACTTTTAGGCTTTTTTTTCTGAAATTCTGGAAACTACTTCAATCAGTTCCTAGAAAACACACCCAAATTGATGTGAGTGTCTTGCTCTGGCCTCATCCTAAAGCCTCTTCTGTTCTTCATTACAGTTACGAGAATCAAACCAGGTAATTTTATAACCAGCTGCTTGAGTGATTGATAGTATTTCCCACTAATTGCCCATCGAGCAGTAACAACAAAATTGCAGTGCTTAGGAGCAATAGCAGGCAGTCTGAATGTGTGCAGTGACTAAGAGAAATCCAGCTACTCTCTTGGCACCAGAGAGATGGAGAGAGTCACAATTCCTGGAAGATAAAGTACATATGATGACACATTATTAGAAGCAATCTCCTACCGCTGGAGTATTTGCACAAATAGCCTTGAAGTGCCTTAAAGGAAAAAAAAAAACAAAAAAAAAAACCACAAAAACAGAAAAACAGGTTTGAACACTAAGATCCAAAGGCAGAAGAGAGCCGAAGGATGGCTTTTTCCTGGTACTTCAGCCTCCTCTACAGTACAGCAAAACCTTCAGAGAGACAGAGCTCAGTGTGTTCCAGAGCACTCATTTTCCTGCCAGCTGCAAAATATCCTCGCCAGTCTCTAAATTTTTCACAGCTATAGTGCTTAGAGCTACAGCAACGACTGAGGTACCTTTTAAAGGGACATTTTTGCCATTAGAGAACAGAAAACCATTATTACCATTACCTTACTGAAGAAGTAACCCTCCCCAACCATAACGGCAGACACATGAACCTTCTGTAACGTTTAAAAGAAACACGTTGAAACATCAATTCAAACACAGGCAGCCCCGAAAATGTGTCCTGAGACAGAACTACCACTTGATGGCACTGCACAGCATCGAGCTACAGTGATTCACAATTATTTTATTTTCCACTTAGGCACAATATGGAATTGCTTCACTGAGCCAGGCAGAGGACGAGCACTTGCAGGGGAACCACATCCAGCAGAGCCTTTGGAAGCAGTGGGAAGCACTGCAGGGAGAGTGCAGGAGGTTTGGGAGGATATGTGAAATTCTGGCTTCATGAATTCAACATCTTCATGAGCAGTGCTCTCATATTAGCTTTGCTGTCAGAACTGCCTCTAGCCAAACAAAATGACTGACAGCACTTTGTTACAGGAAATACAGCAGGGACATGCATCCTGAGGGATGGCATGGGAAATGGGTTTGGTCATTCTGAAGGTAACATAAGAATATTTCTGAACCCTCTATAAGAATATATCCCACAATGGAGGAGCAGTTGAAGAGTATTTTCATTCTCTTAAACCCAAATGCAGATCTCCATTGCTTATTGCTCCTGGCAGGAGAGGAGGCCACACTGTCAGTGATGCTGGGGATGGGACACCATCTTTTGTGTCTGTCCAGGCACTCCCAACTCATCAGCTACCCCAAGACATCACAAATCCCAAATGCAGAGCCCAAGACATGTACATTATTTCACCTAATTTTAATATAACTCTTAGTGTGATAATGTAAGGATTCCTTCTGCAGTTTCAGAAAACAGGAGGAAGCAATCTAACAGCTCCCCAAAAGCAGATCATTGTCTCTGCTTTCCCACCCCTACCAGCTGTACCAGCTCTGGCATCTTCTGCAAGTCATATTAAAGTTCACAGGTAATGCTGCAAAGTAGTGGTGAGTTAAGGGCAGAATTTCAGAAAAGTGCTCCAGACTTCAAGCCAGACTGTTTATTGTTTACCAGCACTTTCACACCCACAAAACAGGATCACAGAAGAAAAGTTCAAATAGATAATGAGGTAAGGAGGGCTTTGAACCCAAATCTAGCACTTTAAGTTTCAGAAAATATGGAAGAAGGGTTGAGAAAAGACATCTGAGCTGCAATTTAAGCAACAGCTTCTCCTGAAGGAAGATGCTGCTGATGGTCTGGCAGCCTCATCTGAGTTCTCCAGGCTAAGCTGCCTTCAGTAAATGCACAAAAGGGACCATTTCACAGACAATCCTATGCTAACATCACACAGATCTCATCAGCTAGAGAATGTCTCTCTTAAGAGGAGCAAGCCAAGCAATCAGCCTCATGATAACCAGACTGAGCAAAACTCTGCACTGAGGTACAACAGAACCCAGAAGTAGCAGGGAGCTTGCCAGGGGATGGTGCTGAGCTCAGGTGGCAGCTGCCAGACACCCCTTTCCACAGAAGGGATGGCTTCTTGCGTGATGCAGACCAGAGTTTGGGAAGTGGAGGATGAAAAGAAACTAAATCAAAGATCTGAGTGACAAAAACTTAAAAGATGAGGTCAAGCACAGTTTAGTGAGGGAAGTATTTTGCCTGGAGAATTAAAGCAGAGCCAGACAAGCTGCAATATGCTCCTCTAAAAAAAAAAAAAATCAGTTTATTTAGGCGCCCCAGCTGACTTTCTTAAAAGCAACCAAGCAGCAGGTTCTTCCACAAGCAATGCAAGCAAATATTTTATTTGTAAAAGGTGCTCAGAGGCCTTCACTCATTCATTACTCAAAGACATTTTGAAGGTGGGGCAGAAAACTAGTTTGTCATTAAGAAGAAATCAAGTACCTAATAAATAAAAGACAAGGGGTTTATCAGATCCTCTCACCACAGAGCTGAACTAAACATCAAGGGTGGCTGTCCTCTTGCCTAAGGACCTTGAGAGAAACAAAGACAGGGCTCCTGTATGGTGACTTCCATGAGAAATTCCCACATCAAAAGCATGTGTGGTATGTTCTACATTTTCTGCTGGACTGACCTCAGATATTCAGGCATCTCAGTGGCCTTTGTCACCATAGATGCCACTAAACAAACAAATTCTGCTTTAGTAGAAAAGTAACTTAACCACAGCTGCCAACCTCATGACAGCATCTTACTGCAGACCTATAAAGGTATTTCATTTTGTCCTTTTGTCCCCTTGGTAGAGGGATTTCTGAAGAACATTAATTGTAGAGATTTCTGGAGAACATTCATTGTCCAGAACACAACAGTGCACAAGTGACACCTGAGATAGTTTCAGCCATGGTAAGAAGCCAGATGTGAGGCACACACAGGTACAAAACCTCACTGTACTCAGGGACATGTGGAGCCACAACACTTGGGACAAACACTGCTGCCACAAGCCTCAAAACTCTGTATCGTGAACTTTTTTCTTCAATTCTATAATATTAACCCAAAAGAGGGGAAGTTTTTTATTGAAACATGAACATCAGAGGTTATTACAATTGTTTTTCTCGGGAATATACAGTGCACTTCAGTAAGGCATCATTCTATATGAATATATAAGTGGGGGGAAAATACTACAAGCACTATCATTTTCTTCAATTTTAGATTAAAGCAGGATACACTGGGAAATTTACAGGAGTAGTTCATTCATTAACAGAAGAGGACCTACTGTACCCAAACCCCAGGTTATATTAAGAGAGGGTCAATGCATTCTTTCTGAGACTTTTGAAGTTCATACTTCATTAAACTGCATGACATTTTGCCTTGGAAGTGGGAGCTCTCATCTCTATCAAAAGTCTCCTTGAGAAACTCTTCAGGTTACACAGCTCCTAAGTGGCAGTTTAGACAAGAGACTCCATCCAAAGACCTGATTAAAGACCAAAGTCAATGGTAGCATTTTTATCAATTAAGTGTTTGCCCTCTCATGCAATCACCAGTTATGACACATTTGGGTTTGTCACTCCAAATAACGTGGGCACACCTTAGACAAACCATGCAAAGGAGGAGTGCTGTGATTTAAAACAAGTTTGTTCCTTTTAATCTAAAAGGAAAAAGGAAAAAAGGTTGCAGCAATACATCATGCTTCTCCAGCTGATAATCTTTTCCATTTCACACCCACTGATCATTATCACCATGAAAAAACATTCCCGTCTAAAGGCTGATCTAAGGTTGTAACTTTGGTTGCAATCGAGAGTAGATGAGCTCAATGTTTCCCAATGCATTCCCTGCATGTCACCCCAGAGCTTTTCCAAAACATTCATCCCCAGTACTGCTCTCAGGTCATTTTTCTAAAAAAACCCCCCCAAACCAACATTGATTTCAGAGATGCAGGAGATGCGACTGGGTTACAAAAATGATCAATAACTCCACAGAGACCCCACAGCCAGCAGAGGCTGAAATCAGAAGCTGTGCACATCACTTTTGGAGGGAGATTTTCAGGACACTCTATGCAGCTGAAGACATGACCTTGATCATTCCTTCACGTGTACTCAATATTCATTAAAGTTTGGGTAGAAATAAGGACATGGCTTGTGACCCTTGATCCTTTTGTAATTAAATCTCCTGCTGAATAATCTGCTGGACTCCCAATTAATGATAATGTTTCCACGAAGATCAACACTTCACGTTTGCAAAGTGCTCTGCCATGGATGTTAGCAACAGCGGAGTTTAAGTGAGTAAACAATTTTATCTATAAACAGAGAATTAATGAATCACAACAATAAAACATCACCTAAAAATAAACCTCCATTGTTTGGAGAAATTGTTAATCCTTCTTTTCCATACTCCTAGATGATCTGGATATTCCAATACGACAGTGACAAGAGCTAGGAAGTACCTTACAATGCTGAAGTTGAAATTTTGATTTTTGGTGGTAGGGAGATACAACTTTTACAAAAAGACAATGATAACTGAGGTCACTGCAAGCACTTAAGGAGAACAAACAAAACTGAAGTTCATGACTCCTCACCTCCCACCCTCCTGTTCCACCCCAGCCCTGCCAGCAAACAGAAGAGTTTGGTTCCTCAGCTTTGAGACCCTGGGCTTGCTGAGCACAGTCCCAGGCAGACCTCAAATAAGGTCTGAAACACTGTCCTTCACCCACTACCCTGTGCCCGATAAGGATTCCCTATCAACAGGATGGCACCGAAACACCAGAGGGATGTGAGTAAAGTTAGTTTTGGATTTAATCCAGTGGCTGTGTATCAATAAAGATGTTCCCAACTGCAGTCTGAGGCAGATAACCAAATGACTGCCCAGCCACATGGACCTTTTTTTTTTTGGCAGCTGAAGAAATCAATGCATCTTAATGAAGTGGGTTTGAACATTTTTATTTCAAATTCACCCCACAATATTCAGCCACAGGCTCTGCTAAGTCCCACCACCCTTTCTCGATGCAATTCCGTGCTGCCAGTGGCAGAGGTGGGGGAGCTGCTCGCCCTCCAGCCCACGTGAGCACCACGCTATCACACCTGAGCTAAACTGGGGAACACTTCCCTGCCCTATCTCTCCTGGCACCAGCTCCTCTGCCCCATGACTGCCCTGCTGGGAGCAGCTCCCAGCTCCAGGGCCAGGGGAGCTCCTTAAACAGCTCATCAGTGGAGGTACCAACAGCTCTGGGTGACACATACACTGCTCTGGGTCCCAGCTCCTGGGGGACAGGAGCTGGCTGTTAGCAGAGCAAAAGCTGAGCAGCTGTCCCAGCCCAAACCTGCAGCAATGCTGAGCTCCAGTTCCTGGCAACCTCATCAACAACAGAACAATCAGGCAAGGCTTAAATGAGACACTGAACCACAAAAACACAACACTCATTATTACAGGATGTGTTTCCCACCTTATTTCTTAATGTTCACACTTACAAGGGCCAGCAGTCTCTTTATTACAGGCTGTGACCTCTCGGTGGTCACAAGCTCTGCAGAGGCAGGACAGGAGGACAGATGATTTTTACAGATGAGGTAAACAGAAGTTCAAGCAGCCAAAAGAAAGCACCAAGAAGGATACAGCACGTGGTCTTCCTTCCTTTTAGGCAGACTGATTTGAGTAAAACAAGAATCTCTATCCCCCTATTGGTGTGTATGTGGAAGTACCATCTTTTCCATCAGCCCAAAAAATCTGGCCCCAAGTACACAGAACATCTCAGGTTCCCAACCCCCTTTTCTTTAATTATGAAGTATTAATATGAGCAACCTAGTAATTATCAGATAGGATAAAATATGCTCTCACTCTCTAATTGGCTTCCAGGAACTGAACTGGACACAATTTTTTACTTTCTCCTTCCAAAAGGAGCTTAGTAATGCTGCTGATGAAAACAACTATCTAATGGATCTTTCCAGATGAAACTCATGGCAGATTTAGTAAAATAATCTAAGATATTACCTTAAAAGAGGAAGAATGTAAAGGATGCACAGGTGTCAAAAACAAAAGGGCCAAGTGTGGGAGAAGCATATTTTCCTGAGATAGGGAAATCCTCTGACATGTCAGTATTGCCTGTTGTTTCCAGTCATTTACAAAGATGAAATTCCTTATGGAGGAATTCACAGGATACTGTTGTAAGTAATTTGAAAACAAGATCTAGAAGCCTGTATGTGAAAAATGGAGTTGCCAACACTCTGAAGAATGAATGTGGTGAGGTTTGTTATTTGCCACCCAATGGCCAGGCCACGAGACCTCTGTGCCTGCCTTTAGGAGAACAGAAATAGCAGGAAGATTCCCTTTGCTTTGTATTCTGCTGGCACCCAACAACCCTCAGATGAGGTGTCAATTAGCAACATATGGAAAACAAAACTGATCTTAAAATGTACAAAGCATTTATACTGAGAGCAAACAGAAAGACTAAATTTGACTTTTCAAATTTCTTTAAGCTACCAAAATTTGTTTGTTTTGAAAGGGAGCTGATTTGTGTATACACCTGACCGGGGAGGAGGAGAGAAAAGGGAGTCACTAATGTATTAATAATGTATCTTATTTGCATTGCAAAGAAACACTACACCAAGTGCCATATAATCATTATTTTACACCAGGCTACATTTGACCTACCCCCAGTTCTCCATCACGTGGGAATGAGGACTTCTAAGTGTACCACTTCAGTATTACACATTCAATAAAACCCCACACAAAACAGTGGGAAAATAAACTAATTCAAACAGTAGATAACACTGAGAAAACAAAGTCTCCAGATTAGCTAAGTCATACACTGCTCAAATGACATGAGAATAATTTTATTCTGCATTCCACCATTCATGTGTTTCTATTGTAGCAATTTCATCATATATTTACACATAACTTTCATTCTCTCTTAATGTGTCCTAAGTTTAAATGAAGTTTCTTCAAAGTCAAGGTATATTCAGTAGGCTTGAGATTTAACAAAATTCAGGCATGATTTAGTTCCAAAATTCAGGATATGTGGTACTCCTGGACAGCCATTCTCACAAAATCAGGTCACACTACGTGGTGTTTTAATATTGCTTCAGGCACTGTCTTAGGACAGTGGGTAGAGAATAAATTCCAATGCAAACTTCTGGTTGGTAATTACATGTAGGCAAAATTTAAGGCCTCCATGGCATTAAAGGTCAATATGATCCATTATTCACAACACACAACACTCTCCAAGATGCAGGTCTATCACCAGTCCTGATTGTTTCTCCTTCCTTCCCCTTTTAAAAGCCACATTTGCAAGCAATTTTCCCTTCAAATTTTCCACCCTCCCATCCAGCTCTGCCCTTGCTGGCGAGGGCTGTGGGCAGAACCGTGAGCTCCAGCAGCTCAGCCTGCTCCCAGCATAGCATGGCAAGGCAACGTGGAAAGCAAACAGTTACAGACCTGGCTGGCAGCTTTGGCACAGATTTAACACACACTCACACACCCCCACACATCCAGGTCTAATTTGACAAGTCCCCATGTTCTCCAACAAAGCTGCTATTCAAGAGCCAGGGGAAGCTTGTTCCTTGTTAATGGAGCCATGGAGGTTACGAGCTCTGAGAGGCTGACGTAAACCATACCCTGCTGCAGCCAAGCCCTTCGCTGCCTCCACGTCCTCCCTGCCACGTTTAAAACTCCAAACAGAAAAATATTATCACAGTGGGCAAGCCCTGCAGGCTGGGATGCCCTGTTTTCCACACGAGCAATTTCTTCTCACCACCTCTCAACACATCAAGTCACACGAGCACAGCCACGCTCTCCAGCACACTCTGGGGAGGAAAAACAGAAGTGGGGGATACCTGCACAGAGTCAGCATTATGTGCCTCAAAAGCCACCTAAAACAGTCTGCTGGAAAGCCAGAGGAGCTCTGTGACTTCCCTGAGAGAATTAGCACTGAGCATTAGCAACTGAATTAATACAAATAAACTCCTTAGGGAGCAAAGAGAAAAGCAGCAGTGTCTCCAAAACGCTGATGGGAAGTGTTTTGTGTGAGCAGTAGGAGAGGAAAAAGTGTTTTAATTTGTACTCACATACAACGGAGCTTGCTGTGGATTAAGTTTCATGACCTCAGAACACTGAAACAGAAAAGAAAAAACAAGTTTAAGCTATTTTTCATAAAATTTTAGGTACTTCTTTAGAAGTTGCTTTAGCACCCACACATTACTCTTTCCAATAATCACTTTTAGACAACAATTTTCTATTGACTCTCTTTTGGATCAACAAGGTTCTGTCAATTTATTTGTAATTTAACCTCACATTAGACAACTCTAAAATAATTGGTAAGCAAGTGCTCATCTGAGCCATCTGCAATGTTGGTATTGAGAACATCCCCCACGTGAAATTCTCTTCCCCTTCATGTCCATCTCAGTTCATCTTTCCTCATTGCAATCCTCACTTCATATCTGCTTTTTATGACAATTATCAACCCTTAATTGAAATCCTTCCACCAATTCCACCACTCCCCTATGGAAAATCATTTACAAACATTTGTAGTTCTCTCTGCTGCTCAAGAAATCCAACTACCTTGTCGAAGATAATTTGGTGCCATATTTTATTCTTCACTGGACTATTTGTTTAAAAAACATAAATTTCAAAACTATATAGAAAACAAACTATCAAAAATGCTCTGAAGGAAAAACTTCCAGAATAAATGATGCTCATGATTCTGCATTAGCATTTTTCATACTCAAAATCTACCATTACTCATCCTGCAAAAGCTATTTTAGTCAATAATCTTTCCTTTTTCAGGTTTGTCCCCGGAACTTCTATAACCTGGTGAAAGTTTCTTATATTGAGCCTTGAATCAGTTGAACCAGAATTCCTCTTGCATTAGTTCCTCCACTCCAGCAGAAAATATTCACTCTAAACAAAAGCTCTAAGTTCCCATTTAATGTGTGTATTAAGAGATCCAGGATCCTAAGATGAAGGAATGCAAAACAATTAAAAATGGAATTTCTGCTGTTACTCATGTCTGCAGAACTGGTCTGCAAATACTTCAAGTCCTTTTTAAAATAGATGAAATACCACTCTGCTTTTCACACAAAAAATGCAGGATCTTGTTCATACTTTGCTCCTTTCCAAATCCCACAGTTTGCCTTTAGTGAGACAGAAATTAAACCACAGCCTAAGTTCTCTTAGCTGATTCCAGCTATCCTTGCTCCCTCACACGCTCTCCTTATTTTACAAAATGTTTTTGTGCCAATTGCTTTAAAACACCAGAGTGACTTGCCAAGCTTGTGCATCAAAACAGCCCCTCTGCAAAAGATCCTCTGAAGCAGCCAGTGGATGGACAAGTATTTTGCAAGAGTTTTAAATCCAGTCCAATTCATACCCATTTTCAACCTTGAGATTCCCCTTTGTACAGCAAGAACACGCCAAAAATGGTTATCCCTGACAGTTTTCACTGGTATTTGCAGCTCTTTCAAAGACTTACTCAGAAGAGAGGGGATTAGCAGCACCAGCTGCCATTTGGGCAGGTGAGCTCCAAGAACAGCTCTGCAAACAATCCTCACTCGTGCCCTACAATGTGTTCCTGGCAGTTCTAGTCCTACTGAGGGCTCAAAATGAAAAGAGAAAATAGAAACAAAACCAAAAAATGCACAAACCCTGCCAATCTCCCTCGTGACCTACCTGAGCCTCTTTCCTGTTCTGAATCTGGCTGTCCAAAACAGGAGCATAAAAATATTACCCAGACAAGAGCATTTATTGTATCTTATGGAAATCAAACCATGATTGAAAAAACCCCCTACTTTTAAGCTCACTTGACATATGGATTTTTAGAATTTCTCATTGCTATGAGACCAATTCCCTGTGAATTCAAACTCATGGCAGTTTTTCTTGGGATTTTTTTGGCAAGGGAAATGCACAGTAGCAGCAGTGAAATAAGGTGACACTGTTGAACACTTGGTCTTGTCAAAAAATCATGGAAATACTTCCTGCAGGAAGACTTTTTCCCCCTCCTATCTCACTAGTTGGCCCATACATCAGTCACTTAAGGTGATTCCTTGGTTCATAATGCATGTGTCATTCCAATTTTTCTAAAGATGCAAACTTGGTTTGCAAGGAGCCAGGCAGGTTTGGATGATATTTTGTTAGGAAATTCTTTGGCAAAAACATAGGAGAAAAACTGAGTGAGAGATAAGCCTGAATGACTACTCTGCATCAGCAAAGACCCAAATGTAGGTTTCTACACAAGTGAATTTCTCCAACCAATGGATAGGCAGGGAGCAGCCTATGAAAAACTTTAAAAAACTTTAATCCAGTAAGAAGAAAAACAAAAGGCAGATCATACTGGCCGTAACCAAGCAAAGATACATAGGGATGCTAATACAGTCAGTAAGTTGGACTACTTCAAGTGTAAAAATGAGGAGGGGAAAAAAAAATACCTAAGGGAAAAGAAGCTAAACTTTGTTTTCTCCTATTATTAGAGGAGTACATCCTTCAAGCCAATGCCTGCTCTGAGCCCCAGAGAGCCATTTCTATCTTTCTGGGCAGGAAGAACTTGCTGTACCAGATATTGTAGAATGCAGTGAGAATGTCTGGCCCTACTGTGAGATCAGCATCCGGACTGCACAATGAACTGCCCTGAAAGCCAAACTAACAAGAACAGGTAAATACAAATCCCACCTCCCACCCAGCACCCCCATGGCAGCCCACAGATTCTGTTCTAGTAACAGCTGCCTGTACTTAAAATATTTATGGTATTGCTCACAAATAGCTAAATCTTTTGAATTTCAATGGCTGGGAGGTTTATCACAAGCTCCATATACATCCAGACAAGCACACTGCAAGGTTTCTGAAATTATATAAGGTTTTCTACCTTAGGATAACACAGTGAAATCTCTTGCATTTGCAAATTAGAAAGTAGGGCATGAAATGAAAACCCAGATTCAAGGTCTTCAAAGCAACAGTGGTTTTAGACATAAAAATCTGCAGATGTCAGTAAAACAGAAAGCTACTGGAGCCTTCTCAAAATGGGACAGAGACCTTTCTGCTCTGTTAAGCATTGAAGAATTAATACAGTGAGTTTTATTAATGTCTCTTCTAGAAAACTTCTGTGTTATTTCACACAAATTTTCATGGATGAGGACAAATGACTGTTCTTCATTTCTCTGGGTATGGGAATACATGACAGCGAAAGAAAGGCTAAAAATCATTTATTTGCTTTACTGTGGTTCCCAAAACATCATCCGAATTCAGGCCCCATTGGTTACATGCTGTAAAAATGTCAATGCAAACAAAATTTCTGCCCTGAAGAGTTTACAAATAAGCACAGGCAGCAGGAAGGGATACAAACCCCTTGTGCCAAAGCACTAAACCTTCTTCATCCACTGCTCCCAGCTACCACTTAATTTGGCCATAATTAGGTGGCTTGTTTCTTCTAGGCATTGCAGGCAAAGTGTGCATTGTCAGGACAAATCTGACAGGAGGTCAGTGTTCCCCCAGGCCAACCCATCCCACACACAGTCTGCAGGGCTGAAGGACTTTGAACACCATGTAGACAGGAATGCCAAAATGCCTTTTCCATTTCCCCATCACAGCCTGTTCAGGATTGCTCTTTTTGGCAGTGGGCTCACATCAAATGCTGGTTTCACTGCCCAGCTTCTCCACTCCTGGCTGCTTGGCTCCATGTGATGAGTAGATAAGAAAGAAAATACAGTGCCACTCTCAAGAGCAATCCATTAATGAATTTACACATTTTTTTATCAGAAAAAAGAACTACAGGATGGGCAGAAACCAAAACAACCACTCTTGCCTCCAATAACTGAGCAGAACTGCAACAACCAGGAGGATGGGGGGTATTTAATCCATGTGGTACAGCTGGGAAAGCCTACCTATCCCTTTCCTTCATGCACTAAATAAACTTCTGTTTTAAGTGTTTGAGTTTTTTCAGGCTTTTCAAGTTCAGTTTTTAGGTATTTTAAGTAAACTTCAGTTATAGATATACTTCAAGTTTAAGCTTTGCTGAACTTTATCTGAATCTCAGCACTTGACCTTTTCACTGATCATTTTAACATTTGATTTTAGGAACATTGATCCTTATTTGCAAAGCTTTACCCATGCACTTTCAGCTGTACCAAAGAAAAAAAACCAAATCCCAAAGAAAACCTAACCCAATCTTAGCCATAAAGAGCATGTGGTTGCAGGCAAGAAAGAACAGCCAAAAAACACATGAAGAGTCTGATGGTTACAGATGGCATGGAAAGCATTCCAGCAGATAAACAGAAATGCAGAGAAAGCAGGATGGCTTTCCAGCTGTAAGCATCACAGCATCGCTGGGATAAAAGCCAAAGGAGGATTTTCTTTTTTTTTTTTAAATGCAACAGAATTGAGTTTTTACAAAGTAACTCTGTAACGTTGGTTTGAAGAGACTAAACCTTGATTTCATGGCTCTGGAGTAACACTTCACCAAGTAGTCCAAACTACATATATGCTATAGAAATTAGGAAAGCACTATTGATGCTGGTTATCTGCAAGGGAGCAAGACAAACAGAATTTCTTTTATATCTTTCTTTTAACACTGGCACCAATAAATATACCCATAGTGGGACAACCTTTAGGCAAATAGCCAGAAGTTGTAAAAGAGTTTAAAGAAATCCCAGGATTTCCTGGGAGCACACATTCACCTCCCTTGCTGAGCTGCATCACTTCCTTCTATACAGCTGCACTACAAAAATAAAACCAAGATTCCAAAACCACATCACTTCTCATTCAACAAAGCACAGTGTCCTCAAGGGCACTCCTCCACACTCTGGTTGGACAAAATGTTAAATTTATGAAGTACTTGGAAATATCAAGAGGATTGGGTTTCAGGCCCTTCAGAGCTGCTGCTCTAAACTACACAAGATAAATAAAGATGGGGAAGTGCTAAGTGAAGGGAGCAGAGGGGAGACCAACTGCCCATATACAGAGGAATTCCTGCTGGAGCCATGGTTTCATGCAAAGAGAACTAAAATAGCAATGTCTTTCGCAAGTTTATTGTTCTCCCCTAGTGTCAGGGGAATTGCTAAGCTGGAATATTCCCCTTTTCTTCTGAGTGGTATATGACCATTACTGTGTTGTATTACCCATCATCATTCTCCTCATTTTTTTGTTATAATACAATTATTTGAAAAAAGGCTCCTCTTGGTTTGGGGCTTTATTTTTCCTTTCTTTTTCACCTGTATCAAAAACTCTGAAAATGGAAAGAAACAATGACTTGAGGTTGGTTTTATTGCTTATATTTTCTTGTCTGGTTTTTTTCCTGGGTATATTCCTGCAAAGCTGAGATGTGCAGTAAGTTACTCTCACCTTGTTGTATTAGGCAAGACAGGGTTTGTTCACACACTCTGTTCCACGAGTTTCATTCAACACTGAATGAACACCAGACTCACCATTCATAAAATGAATGAGCTTTCTAATCAGAGAAATCAGTGTACTACTGCCTTGTCCTTAAAACCCATCTGAAAGGAGACTGAAAAAAAACCAGGACAAAACTTACAAACAGCTTTGACAGGAGAAATAAACCCATAACTCAGTTGTTCAAGAATGTGTGTGGAGAAATTTGTATAAATAGAGTAGCTGTAATTGCAGTGACAAAAATAAACCCTAAGACAAGCACCATAATACCAAATGCAGAACAACTTTCTCTGTAGCTCTAATAATGCATGATTTTGTATATCTGGTCAGAAATGGGAGACTGGAGGCATTAGGAGAAGTAACTAAATGAACAAATTAATTTAGCAGACACACAGGAAGTGATACCAGCAGCAAAAGCCATTGACCATGGAAAGCAGTGAGGAAACAAGAAACCACATTTCAAACATGCAGCAGCAAACAAGTCACCAGCATACCTGCAGCATTGTGTTTAGTATCACAGCTGAGCCTAGAACTAAAAAAACCTGCAGATATTTGTGTACAATCATTGAATTTATGTAACTCACTGAACATGATGTTTTCTCACTAAATTGATTGCTTAGGAATAAAAATACATCCCTCATGCAGCATTTCGACAGGTGATACTGCTTCCCAGCTGTGTCCTGCCTGCAAACAAAAACATTTGCTGCCATTCAACTACAGACAAAACAGGAGTTTCTTTTGGGTACAAGGGGGCGAAAAGGAGGTTTAAAGATGTTTTGTGTTGTTCTGGATCTACCATTGCTCTTCTCCAAAGGCACGAAGGAAACCCAGCAAGCCACCCTCAGGAAAACCAGACACACACAGAGATTCCTTTCACAAAAAGGAAAGAAACTTCACAACAACCTTTTCTTTCTAGAAAAAAAGAATTTAAAGAACATGTTTAACTGCAAAATCACCTTGAAATCTGTTGGCATTTTTCTTTAACAGTGTTGGAAACCTCAGTACTGTGGCTTGCATATACAAGAGCCCACCAAGCAGCAGTGGAGGAGTTGCAGAACTGAGCCACTTGCAGAGGGGCTGGAGCCTCACTGCAGCACAAGCTAACACAGCGTCACTGATTCAATTGACTGATGATTTAATAAACTGCCCTGGATATAGATTAACTCGCTTTGCTTAATGTAGCTCAGCTTCCTGGCAGCAGGAACTGGCACCACACTGTTCCTGGGCTGGGAGCTGGGCTGCCCAGGGGCTGTACCCACCCCCTGGTCACACCACTTACCTTGCCCATTATCCTTCCCAAAATAATGAAGTGTAACACAAAGCTAAATACAGGCAAGCAGGTGCATACACACACATACATTAAAAAATAAGCTTAAGCCTTATCCAAGGTATACTAAGTCCCTAACCCAGCTTTGCCAGCCCTTACTCCAGAGACTAATACCTAGCCAAATACCCTTAGTCACAACAGTAAATTTCTAATTTTGCACCATTTCAATCTCGTAATTGTCAAAAAAATCATCACCTGGATTATTTAATTCCTGCCCAAAGCCTGAGAAGATATGAAGCAGTGTTGGGTTAATAAAAGCAGTGGTTTCCCCATGCAGTTCTGGGAGGGCAGAGATCCCTCTCAAATATGTTTCCCTCCTCCATCCCTTCACCTACTAGCAGGCACAAAAAGCAAACCTATAAACTCAAATCATAGCAGCTATCTCTCTACAGTCCATATGCCCAATTTCAAATAAAGAAAGATACTGTCAAAGCTGGAAAAACAGAGAGCAAAAAGGATTATTAGCCAGCTCTAATTATACAAACTGATCTCATCCTCTTGTCATAAGCCTCTTTCCTGTTTCCGGAATCTATTTGTGCTACAGAAAGACCAGCCTTTTGTAAATGTCCATGGGTCATCAACACAGGGTGATTAATTTCCCATTTTACAGTACACACATACTGTCAACCAATTCACTTGTAATCCGATATAACCCTGCCCTCACTTGTCAATTTTTCCCTTTAACATATTACTAAAGGCAAACAGTACTTAAGATACCGATTTGTAAAATTCAAACAACATTTCAAAAGAAGGCATTATACTTCTATAATAAAATAAAAATCACAGACCACATCTTCAGTTCAAGTAGCTACATCCTAATAAAGTTAAGACCTAACAGTCGACTTGAATTAAAGAGCAGCATGTACGCAAAAGCACACATATGTTTATACTCAAATTAAGTCCTCCAACAGGTTCTGGGGCAGCTGTTTCACATATGCATGAGACTTTTATCTCAGGCTCAAATATTAACTTCCAGAAATCCTTAGCAGACATTCTAGCTGCCTCCTTAAATGAGTAAAATCCAGTTTATACCTTCCAATACATTTTGTCGTTTGAATACACATTTTGGCAGTAAACTGGGGGGAAGCTCTCAACCAGCTCACGTTTGTAAGGGTGATTCTTGACTTTGGGGGTTTAACCAGGAACTTCATGAAAATCCCCAGGTATCAAACTGGGCAGCTGAAGCATCATGGAAGTTACTGGTTATCTTTGAAAACAGAAATGCATTATATGGGATGAGGTGAAGAATGGAGGGAGGCATGAACAGGCTTTGGGGAGTATTTCACCCCAGTGTATAAAAGGATAAACACAGTGGAGAGCTGTCAACAGAAAGGAGATGCCTACAGCCCTACATATACAGTGGGAGGCAGCAAAGCCTCTATTGATTCCCACACCTCTTGACTACTGCACGTGTCCTAACACCAGCCTTCTCCACTTTACCATTCTCTGACTCTCAAGGCTGTCCTGTTTTAGGAACCATGCTGAGCAATGATGGTTTCAGTAAAAGAAACAACATCCCCAAGCCCTAGAGCTGAGCAGAAAGGCCCTGCTTTTTTCTCTGTGCTTCCCAAACCACAGCACTTGTACTGCACTCCCAAAAACACAGGCTTGCAGTAGAGAATGATCCATGGTGCCCAAACCACCACACACACTTTTATGCTGACAAATGAAGTATTTCCCAGCATTAACAAACCAGGTAGTTACCCAATGCATATTTTAATAAAGGCATGCACCAACCTCTGCTCCCCAGCAGACAGTTCTAGCCACAGGTAGAGTTGGAAAAAAATGGCATCAAGACCATGAGAGACATGTTTCCACTTGCATTTTGGTCTAAGTAGCTTCAGTGCTCGACATTTTAATGTGCTTTTCTTCTCTGAAGAATACATCAGACTTACTTTTCCCTTTAGGCTCTGTTTTGCAAATGCTGCCACTGTGGCCCAAGGCACTGCAGACCTACTCAAGAAAAGCCTGGCTGACACTCTACTCCAGAAGAGGAAAATTTCATCAGAAACTTCAGGTTTCCTACAGGAGTACCTGTGCTAACCTCACTCCCTGTGGCACAGCATGACCACATCTGACACTGCAAAATTACAAATTGTTTCTTCATAATTGCTCCTCTTCTTTCAACTCACAAAATTATGGGAAAATGTTCTTCTCTAAACATATACTTTAGGCAGTGAGAGAACATGCTCATTTTGTTGAAACATCCTTTCTGAGGCACAACAGGCTCACAAAGTGCACATCATTCACTTAGCAACTGTAGTGATGGAGTCCCTCAGTGTGGCATTCCCAGCAAGGAAACTGAGAGCTCTGTTCCTAGGACACTGTATTGCACTGCATCCAGGGAATATCCCACAGGAAGTAAAACCCCAAACCCAGAAAAGAGAGAACACTCATTCAAGCCCCATTTTAAAATAAATTAAAACATCAAATAATGAAAAACCCAGTAAGCACAGTTTGTACCCAGTTCCACTACCTCACCTTTTGCACTTGAGCCTTTCTACAGCTCGCTCATATGCAAAACCCCACATTTTGTAGATACCTGAAATTGTTTCTTTCCACTGCCATTACAAAGTGGCCTTTCAGGCTGGTCCCTCGGGAATCGAATGGGTTAAGTGCCCACAGGTCCCACCCTCCCCAGTAAATCATTTATTACCCCAGCTCAGGGACAAGGAGCTCTGCAGAAGTGAGAGCCCACGCTGTGCAGCTGTTCCCAGCCAGGCAACTCTCCACAATTATGTTATAACACAGGATTAAGCTCAGGGAGTGGAAATCCATCCCTTCATTGCTGATGGCTTTTTTCTTTTTTTCAAGTTATGCAGCTATTTTAAATGTTACAGAGCTCATTAACATGAAGTTCATTAAGCAGTAACCACATTATGAATGAAATGAAAAGACTGTCATTATAACCACAATTATGGAAATACTAGACCAGCAGGCAGAAAAAGGAAAAGGTATGAGAATGCTGCTCCTGAACTCCAAATTAGCCTTTCTTTTTTTCCCAGATCCTTCAGAGGAGGCACACCCAGAAATCAGACGTGAGGCAGTGGCTGGTTCCCATGCAGAACTTCAGGTGAGAAGCTTTTGCTGTCTGTGCTGGGCCCCCCCCCAAAGATTTCGCTGCTGTGGCTGAGTGCAAAAAGTCATCCCCTTGGTCACCCCCCAGAAAGGGTCTGGCATCTTCCTCAGCAGTGAGCACTTCTTGCTGCAACTCACCACACTCCCCAAATTAGCAGAAAGTTAAGAAACACTATGACAAATCGAGCCACAAATTGCTTCTCTGCAGCTGGTGTCGTACATTCCGCCTTTAAACACAACGAACGTGGAGGCCAGCTCTCAGCAAGCCACTTACTCATTCCTGATAAAGAAGGTTCCATTCATAATCTTGCCAAGGACTTCATTTCTTTCTCAATATCTGAAAATAGGTATAAATCCCCTGATCAACCCCACTGAAGAAAGGAAAACCCAAATAATTACAATACATACTTGTCTCTCGACAAGGACCAACAGTTTATGATTAATCCACCCAGCTGTTGCCACAGCTCAGTAACACCAAACGATTTGGAATCAGTCTCATTAAAGCACTGGTCTTGTAGGCAAGACCATGGAAAATATGAGGCACTGAAGAAGGTAAACAGGTTAGGGACAGTGGGAGGATAAATGAGGCAGCTTGCCATGGTTTTCCTCTCCTCCCTCCCTCGACAGAGCTCACACACAGCAAGCACCCATTTCCAGGCAAGACTCTGGCAGTTTCTTTGCTTCAGGCTAACAGTTTTTACACATTCAAGTCTTTTTGGAGAGAAAGGGTGTAACTGCATGAGTCAAAACAGCTCCTGTCAGTATTGCAATAACCATACACTCGCTTTTAGGTCAGATCCATCCCGTGATCTGGTTCACCACACCAAGAAGCTGGTGTTAGCTGAAAAACAAACCCAGAAGCCTCAACAGCTCTGGGGCAGAGAGACCGAGAGCCGCTGGTGCCGGCCAGGAGGCACCGCTGCTCTGATCCCAGCCGGCTCCCGGGGAAATCCTGGGGCTGTAACTGTATGCCTGCCCCACGGACATGAAAGCTGTATCTGAAATTATTAGGGAAAAACAGCTGATGTTTTAAGTGTTAAGTGCTATTTTATACCGTGGCATGTGGTCAATACAGGAGGCAACAACACATATTCCGTTTCTATTTCCACCACAAAGAGGTTGTATTTTATGGCAAAATAACTTGTTGAATTTGCCTGTATCATTTTATTTGCTTTGATACCAGCATCCCCTCCTCCTGTCAAGGCCAAGCTTGACAAATGGCTTGACAATGGGCAAACCCATTCTTCCAAACCCCTCACCTCAATCCTCATGTATACCTGAAAGAGCTGCCAAAACATTTAACCTTACTTTAACTGCATGAAGCAGTACAGGTGGCTCCAAGATGTTCTTCAGGTCGTTCCCACACCGAGCAGGGAGAAGTAGGGCAGGTCACAACACTCGGCTCCTGGAAGAGGGAAGAAGAAGGAGTCATCAGGTGCAAGGCTCAGCATGGGGGACCTTCACCAAGGGGGATGGAAACCATCCTTTCCCTTGCTAGCCATGTGGGAGGCACGGCTTGCTTCCTGCTGCAGTCCCACATGGTTCCAGGAGCACAGACAGGACAATGGCCACACTATGGATAGAGCTATTTATAGACACACGAGGGCATCTGGCATCACCTAAGAATAACTGTACTGCTGAGTTGTATTTGCTGCTGTCCTGCTATTTGGTTTATCCCCAAAGCTGCTGATCTGCTGTCCATCACCACTACCCAAACAATTAAGATGGCCTTAAGTCTTTTGCATCCATCAACACAGCCCCTCCCAGACAGATTTCATCAAACTCTTGGTGGACTCCCTTACACTAAGGTGTTTTAACAGGAATAAAGGTAGATGATGGAAGATGGTGACCAGCAGACGAAGCCCAAATCTACCAGGATGTCTCTGCCAAACCCTTCTGGGTTGCCTGCATTTTTCCACAGGCTGCCTTCCTGCACTGGGGCAAAATCTACTCAGTAGATTCATCCATAGGGATGATCTCCAAAGAATACCTAGAAAGAGCAGTTAAAGTGAACCAAATGTCAAAAGGTGTAAAAGCCAAGGTTAGGCTATAGTTCATTAAATGCTGAGTGGGAGATTTTATTAGCTAAATCAAAGTTATCAGGGTATCTTGGGCCATCATTTGGTTACCACACCAGGAAAGGTTGTGGCTACACACACACACACACACACCAACTGCCTCCTCCTGTTCCACCAGAGAGAGACTCTGCCCCTGCACTCTCCCTGCTGGGAAAACATCCATAATCTGGAAATCTCACAGTCTGAGCCAACCTGCCGACCTCAAGGTGCAATTACAAGCACAGAAGTAACAATGGCAAAACTAGTTACCAGCTGGGAAATCAATAGTACTGTGTGAATTAGCTGGGGAATGTACTGCTCTGAAAGGTGAGGCACTGCACAACAAATCTCACTCCTTCATCTACACAAGAACAGCACCATCTGAACACCTCAATGTCGATTTTACACCATGTTTTTTCTTAAGATTAACAGCTGAAAGTCTCTTTTATCCATTCTGATGAGAAAGCAGGCAAGTATTTTGCAAGGCACTACAGGGTACTGGGTTTTACTACAAATTTAGTGTACATTTAGATATAGACCAAAGGGGAAAAACAGAAAAAATTTCATCCTCTTATTCCTCTTTAGGTATCAGGATTGTGCATGAATTCCTTCATTGCCATGTCACACATTTCTGAATTACATTCTTACACCAAACTACTGGAGCTGAAAGTGGAATTACCTGAACTCTTAAATCCCAGTTAAGAGCACACAAACACTCTTCAGATTCATTAACCAGTAAAAACCACCCTCGCAGTCACAAACAAGCAGACTGGAACTTTCCTCTGGCATTTTTGTAGTGTTATTCCCAGGACCTCAATTTAGAAGATGGTTACTGTTTGATAAAGCAATGATTAACTATTTGCCATCCTGTGTTGATATCCAAGGAACAGCTTTTTCCAAGGCAATATAGACTATACAGTGGTTTCATTCGTTTATGAGATACTGATAACTTGGCTTTTAATACCCTATTTGTATATTTTGGCAGAGAATGCAGGGTTTGCTGCTATCCCTTTGAACCAACAAGGAGTGTGGGTATGGCTAACACTGCCAGGGTGATAGTGAGCATGCTGTGAATCACTGCAGGTTTTTTCTCATCTCCACTAAGGAATGAGGGTGTGTGTATGGAAAGCTCACTTGGATGCTCAGGACCTGGAAAGTATTAGCAACTGGAGAAAATAAACTGGCCTAGCAATGAAAAACTAACATAGATCATAAAATCCTTCCATAGTTTTTTGTCTGGTTTTATTCTGTGGGAGTCTTTAGATTGCTACAAAAAGAAGCAAGTAACATTAAAAAGTCTTAGATATATATTTTAGTTCTGTATATAAAGAGCCTGCACAATCAGTAAGGTTGTCCACATCAAAGTATCAATACCCCAAAGAACTGAGTTTTGCTTCCCATGAAATTGTTATGGGACAACTCCCACATACCTAAGCACACCCATTTCACATTAATTTCCCCATGGGGATTTCTTCTCCTTCTTTCTTACTGGGAAATCATTACCAAGTGTTGATGAACACTGACATAGCTCCTGTTTTCTGAATCTTAAAAAGATGGGTTTAAAAATCATGTTTCATGGGTGAGCTCATACTGCTTTACAAATGAAAAACTACTCAGTGTTATCACAAGAAAATGATGACATACAGTAGCTTTGTAAAAAGCAATTTGGTTTCTACACAAGCTGCCAATATTCCAAACAACCTGTGACTCTGGATAATTTCTGCCTAAAAGGGCCTATAATCATGGTATCCCACAGTGCTCACTAAAGTAAATGAGAATGTAAAGGAGAGTCCTTTTGACATTTACCTTTACACAACCTGATTTGCTCAAGTTTAATAAAAATAGGGGGAAAACCCCATCTCTTTTGCTAGGACACAATTATTTAATAGCAGACTGTTCATGGTCTTGCTCCCTCTACATTGCGACAGCTAAAGCAGAAATTACCCAGGCCACTGATGAATTACTGAAACATCTTCATGAAGGCAGAGGAAAAGAAAATTTAAGGACAGTGTTACAGCTATTTACAATTTTAAGAAGACAATGTACCTGGCCCTGTGGATTATATATGCAATTGCTGTAAGAGATGAGTCCTTTTACTAAAAACCCCAATGGCTTACTGGTAGTCTGCATCTGATACATGGTCTAGAGAGGCAGAAGAGTAAAGCATCTAAAGGTACTCTTATTACATTTCAAAATTAAATGAACGGCAGTGAATAACACAGACAAAAAAGAAATTATTCTGTGTTGATAATCTCTTTGAGAGGAATCTCTTGGGACTCTTAAACGTGTGCTTGGTAGAGCCCCAACACGTGGACCTCAGGGTTTCCAGTTACTTTGCTGATTCTTCCCCAGCAAACTCCCACCCTTCCCAAACACTCCCCAGTGCCCAGCACAGAGGAAACCACTCCTCAAATTTGCTTTTTTTTCCCCTGAACCCAAACCTATTTTATTTTTCTGAGAAGCATTTCATGTTTTGTTGCTCTGCCATCTGACCACTTTGACAAGTCAAAAGAGTTATCTCAGCATCTGGTTGTAATTGCCATTGCAAAGCTTTCAACAAATTCAAAAAGCAGCACCAAGATGAGGGCACTAATGGTCTAGGAGATGGATGGCTGATTATTTGGAATTATCTGATACAGCTGGAACCTGTTCGTAGACAAGACACCGAAGCACAGCCAGTCCCCAGCACCCAAACAAACCTCTGGGGTTTTTCTGAGTTTTGGCTGTTGCCTGCTGTCAAACCTTCTCATAATTTCTTATCAAATGCTGTCAAGAAAAACATTGCTTCTCCTCCTCATCTCCCAAACTGCTGGGTGTACAACTGCATGCTGCTGTAATCTATTGCCCCAAACACACAGGTTATACTTGCATACCATGATATTCTCGTTACAGGACATCCTTTTCCTGCTTCCACTGCATCTCCCAGGAGAGACTGGCTCACAAGACCTTTCCAGAAGTTTGGCCCATGGTCAGAACTGTTTCCTAATTCCTTAGGGAAGGGAATCTGGACACACTCCTCGGACAACCAGAGGATCACACCCAGCCAGCATGGGTTTATGAAAGGCAGGTCCTGCTTGCCTAACCTGATCTCCCTCCAATGACAGGTGACCCATTTAGTAGATGAAGGAAAGGGTGCAGATGTTGTCTGCCCAGACTTTAGGAAAGCCTTTGACACCTTGTTTCACAGGACTCTCCTGGAGAAACTGGCTGCTCGTGGCTTGGATGGGTGTATGATTCTGCTGCTCACTGGGTTAAAAACTGCCTGGATTGCTGAGCCCAGAGCATGGCAGTGAATGGAGGGAAATCCAGCTGGCAGCCAGTCAGAACTGCTGTTCCCCAGGGCTCAGTACTGGGGCCAGTCCTGTTTAACACCTTAAACTGAATGAGGGGATCAAGGGCACTCTCAGTCAGTTTGCAGATGACACCAAGTTGAGCACGAGTATTGATCTGATCAAGGAAGGCTCTGCAGAGGGATCTGGAAAGACTGGATCAATGGGCCAGGTGGGGTTCAGCCTCTTCTCCAATGTAACAACTGACAGGACAAAAGGAAAATGCTTCAACTTGTGCCAAGGGAGACTTAGATTGCACATGAGGAAAAAATTCTTCACCAAAGGTTGGTCAAGCACTGGAACATCTGCCCAAGGAATTGGTGGAGTCACCATCTCTGGAGACATTTAAAAGATGTGTAGAAGTGGCACTTAGGGACATGGTTCAGTGGTGGTCTTGGCAGAGCTGGCTAATGAAGGTCTTTTCCAAGCTATACAATTCTATGAGCCTATATAAATGGAAGAATAAAACATTTGCCTAAAATTTGCTTTGTTTTGGACAAGTGTAAATGCAGTGTGATCCTCTAGCCATAGCATCAAGCTACATTTGTACCACAAAGAATGGAGGGCAGATTGCAGCTCATCACATTTTGACACACACACAACATTCCACTGAAAGTAAATGATGGGTTTTGTTTAGAGAGCAGCATCTGACTTGGCATACTGGATGAAGAAAAGCCAAGAATTTTAAAACAATAGAAAGTAAAACATATCCATATTTCACATGTCTGTACACATTGCAGAGCAAGCAATAACATTAAGATGTTAACTGCAGTCCCATCAAACCAGATTACCAAGAGATGGGAGACAAAAATTGTTTCATATACACTAAGTTAACTTTTGAAACCCAAACTCTTTTGACAGCGTCGCCTTGAACTTGTAAACAGAAATAGCCCCATTTGGAGTAAAAGGGAAGCAAGGCAGCAACCAACCAAGAGCACTTCTCTGCTCACTCTAGCCCTGGATAGACACAAATTTTCTCTCTAGAACTTGGAGATCTGCACAAAACAAAGAAATCTGTAGTTTAATTCCAGCAGCAATCACAACAAAGCAGCAAAACAAAGGGACCAGTGATGCTTTATGGCTCTCTCCTTTGCCTCTGGACTGCAGCCTGGGCTCACCTCTTGGGCAGTAACACACAGCAACCTATTTCCCCAGGAGAAGATGAGGTGCCAGGGGGACTCTGCAAGCAGTGAAACCTCCTCACCTCTGAGAGCATGGTCCTGTACAAGTACTCCTTAAAGGTACACAAGGTCTCAGCCTTCAAAACTGAACAGAAGAAAAACTGGAAAGGATAGTAACACTTTTGTTACCCATTAGTTTTCACAAATACAAGCAGAACTTGGTCCTGAAATCTGATCTTCTTTAAACTGCAGCCTGTCACCACATTCATCATAAATAGCAAATGCTTCTTTCCAGACAGCCTTGTTAAACCTCATCACGATTGAGATAAGGACTTCAAACTGTTTCCACAAGACCATCATGGCTGACTGTCTGTGGGAGATATTAAAACTTAACTTGTGGACAGTTTAAAATCTGTGCAAGGGATTAGCACTTCACTGAACCACCATGGCAAGACAACCACTGTCCTTTTACTGGGAACCAGTATCAGAGTGATTAGCTAAAAAACAAAGCAAACAGCAGAAAGCTGCAGTAACATCCCAAGTCCTCAGACTTCTAAAACACTTTTTAAAAAAACTCTTTTAATTCTGCAACAGGTTCTCCTTCCCCTCTGCTCTACCATGATATTCAGGTGACAGTCTCAATGAGTTGTGCCTTCTTGCTAGAATGGAGCAAAGCCCAGAATAAACCCCCTTCAGAAGATCAGGAAACAGAGGAAGCATGAACAGTGAAGGTAAGGACTACTTCAGCATGGCCATCATCAAGAGCTACCAACAGAATGCCTCAAAGGCACAGGAAAATGCCACTTAAACACAGTTCCCCACTTCACAGAATGGACCTATTTTCTTTGAAATACTGGGTGCAGGTTGTGACAGAACATACCAGACATTTCCTGGCAAGATGACATGTCATCCCCAGGACAGGAGAATATGGACACATATCCTCCTGTCCTAGGGTTAGAAACAAGATTCATGTGAAAATACCAGTTTGAAGGGTTGTCTGGTCCATCACCGTGCTCAAAGCAAGGCTATGACATCAAGGTTATGAAATCATTGTTCAAAACTGTCCCAGCCAACGTGGCCTGTTTCTCAGTTCCCCTCTGTAAAATTGAGCTAAATAAGGTAATTGAGCTCCATCATCACAGAAAGAAATCAAACTCACCATCAGTGCAAGGCATTCCTTCTCCAGCCATAAGGCCTGCAAAATTCACTTGTTTAATCTGACTTTTCCCATGTATGCATTTGTAAAGGGGAAAAAAAAAGCAGCAAAAGGAAAACAGTCTTTTTGTTTAGAGGGAGGGAACTGCTTTTCTTCATTTCCACACAATTTTAAAAAATACTCAATAACATAAAGAAAGAAATTTTTACTGTACTTAGAAGCCTTGTGACAAGGAAGGGAACATGAACAAGTTGAAACCAAACACCAGTATATAACATGCACTGACACATTATTACAAGGCTTTCTCCTACATGTTATGGAGGTATCTTGGTATAAAATACAAAGAGCAAACCTATATTCTTGTCTCCCACTGCAGCTCCTGCCAAGCCTTAGGTCCCTCTGTGCTGAGCACCACGGATGCAGCAAGAATCCCTCTGCCACAATGTTAAACAGAGAAATGCTGGGAGGGGACACAAAGGGACAGAAAATGACACAACTTGCCCAAGGCTTTAGAGACGGCTGCCAGCACGATCTGTAATCTGGCTGGTATCACCTCTCCACCCACGCAGCAGTGACAGCTCCCCCTTTCTTCAAAAGCTGTCTCCATCCTGGCTCTGCCAAGCACCCGCCACGCAAACTGTGACACGAAGTCACTTCACTGCTCGAATCAACATGTCACTGGAGCTGCCCAGCACTTAATTATATGAATTAGGAGGTCTGTATAATGGTCCTAAACCAGTAATGAAAGAGAAGGTTTAATGATGCAACAAAAACCTGCAACGTAGCACTCAGGTTACGGGTGGGTTACACAACAGCTCGAATAATTCAGCATTTAGGCTGCAGACTGGCATAGTGTTCATCACATTTTCCCAGAGCCATCATCTGACTCCAAGCATGTGAGATCCCATCGAACACACCCTTCCTTCCTCCCTTGCCCCAGAAGAGCAAGGATGAAGGTGAGGCTCAGTTTTTGAGCAGCAGTCATCCACATGCAGAAGAAATGCCCAAAGCAAAGTCAGCCCTTTTCCCAAACTCACACTCAAACTCAGAGAGATTATCTGAAGCCTGTCCTAGCAACCACCTGTATGTCACAAGTAGGGCTTGCTCCTCCCAGCATTAACACCCCATTGCACAGAGATGACATAACTCCAGTGAAACCTGTTCAGTTGACAACTGGAGTGACTTCTGCATTGTGCCATGTGAGTTAACTCCCAGCTGCAGCCTGGTTTAAGAAAGTATTATGAGCACAGCTTTAACAGAGATATCACCCATCAACTGACAGCAAATAAGGCAATTTAGGTATTTGATGAGCACTCAGCATGAACTGTTCATATGGAAGAGAATGCTCCTGCCCCAAGATTTCTGAATGGGGTTTATTACTAAATAAGCTCAAATATTTCCAGATAGTATTGATTTCTATTCATAGCACTTATACAGCTTAAAGGAGAAATCATTTCGTTTGAAATATTCTTTTTGAATCTATTGACCTTTCATGTCAATACCAAACTGCAGCTTAGCAGGCTTATTTTACTTTTTTTTTTTTTTTTTTTTTTTTTTTTTTTTTTTTTTTTTTTTTTTTTTTTTTTTTTTTGTAAAGTGCTCTGTTGAAAAGCACTATACCAGCATCAGGGCTGAGAAGTATTATTTAGATTTCAAAAAGCAGTTAAGTGCCATGGTCAATCCATATGTTCAATATCAAAGGGCTCATAAGAAAACAGACAGGACCAAAACTGCAATGGGGAAGGAAGAGTGATAGTATCAGCTGGGAAGCTGCTTACCAATATTTACGCATGCTTGTTTAAACAAAAGCCTCAAGAAGAGATGCTGTGCCTTATCTAGAAACCCTTTAAAATGCCACTAGTATGTCACTGTTCTTAATAGAAAAATGTCATACCTGTATTCCTCTGTCACCTGTAAAATACACTATTAATTCTATTAAAATCCACAATGAAAACTCTTCTCCTCCACGTATTACCACTCCTGCACATTTTTTCCAAGGCAGAAGGTAGCACAGGATGCTGTTACAAGCCATTTGCAGCTGCAACAGATCTGCATTTCCTACATCAAAGCAGATGGCTGGAAACAACCAGCATGCAACCACAGAGCATCTTTCACCCTGCAAACCCTTCAGCAGGTTGCCAGATTTGCTTTCATATAGCTCAACTTCTCTTTTCCCTCCCTCTAAACAAAAAGACTGTTTTCATTCAGCTGCCCTTTTTTTTTTTCCCTTTACAAATGCAGACACCTGCAACAAATTCCTCTTTAAAGAGGCAGATCATAGCAAGGCAGTGTGGTATAAGTAGAAAAGCAAAGGACATTATTAAATTGTATTAGCACATGGCACAATTTTTTCCCAGTATCCAAAGAGCTGAGGGCTTCTCTCACTCCAAGTGCACGCCAGGGGAGGAAGCAAGCTTTTGCCACCAGTAACAAGATGCCTGAAACAAGTCAGCAAATACATATAACCTCTGTTTTAAAGTCTGACATCAAAGCCTCAGGTTAACTGAGCCTGCTACTGCTCTGCATTCATGCAGCAAAGTGGAATCCTGGAGGTGCCTGGATCCTGCCATGTGTTTCACACACGGGCTGGAGGTGACCACAGGAAGACCTACTCATTATTTTCTCTGCAAAGCACACTCCTCCCCATTAATGAAGAATTACAACCAGTCACCCAACTAGCACTGTGATGACTTCACTGCCAGCTGCTAGGCATCCTGAAAAAAAACAAAAACAAATTACATGAGGGCTACCATCACTTACCAAATCCTGCTAACAGGTACACCAGGCTATTGGGCAACATTGCTGACACACCTGCCAGTACATCAGGGACTTATTGCATCTCTTCCCCAACCATCCCCTGAAGCAAAGGATCTTTAGTTACAGCAATGACAGCAGTTTTCACCCAACAGAACACCCTCCCCCTCCTCACCTACCCCAAGCAGGTACAGATTTTTGCTCAGTGAAGGAAAAATAAGAAGTTAAAGCCAACTAATTGCCAGGACACACCCTTCTCCCAGTGCACCTGTAAATGACCACTTGTGCAACAGCACAAGTGTCAACAGGACTGTGGGCACTACCCAGGCAGGCACACAGCAATCAAGCAAAGGCACTACCCGCACTTCCACGTGCACGTGGGGTTTTCAAGTGCCTATCTAGCTATCTACACCTATGCAAGTGGTGATTCAGCTCTCGCAAACCCAGCCTCAAACTGTTGCTATCTCTTCTCGTCCATATTCCTGCAGTTGTGGCTAATCTTCCAGTCAGACATTGCCTGCCTTCTTCAGGACCTGACTGTCATCCAGCAGAGCATCAAAAAGAGTTAGCTGGTAACAAAAAAAAAAGAAATGAAACTTCATGAAAAGTTACCCCTCGACAGGTTTTCCTGAGGTGGTGGGGTGTCTTCAATTGCACCCATAGTCTTTTCAATACAGTGTGCATAATCTCATTAATACTTTCTAGTATCAGGAAAGATTTGTTTGATTGAGTTGATCACAGCCCACTTATGGTAACACAGTTTGGTTGCCACCTGACCCAGAATAAGACCCTCAGAAAGCATCACTTCTGGGCACAAAGTGCATCTTGAAGAGGGCACCAGAGGATTTTTTTCCATGCCACACATAGATACTCACTAGTTTGCCCCTACACAAAAGCTTCTACACCACAGATTTAATAACTTACCTGCTATTCCAAGAGCATGAATAAATCTCCTACTTGGCAACAGAGAGGAGTGAGTAACCCTAGGCATAAAAGTAGTGCTCTGTAAAGTATCATTTTATGAAACAGATACCTGTCCCTGCCTGTGCCCAGACTGACTGGTCCTCGATCAGTGTCTAAACCACACATCCAGTTCTCTGGTCTTGGGGCACCAGTTTGCTCAACACTTCTGTTACTGTCTTCTGAAGGAGAACATTTTAAGACAGGGATCATACCACAGTATTTAATATTATTCTTACCATAGGTCAAATTCTTTTATTCCCTGTGCTTTACATTTGTTGATGCTTGAGCTACCCTTTCCAAGATAACAAAGTCTTTACTTTTGGGGTTTTTTTCCCCCCTCCAGGTACCCTGCCCTTAACAGCAGCAGACTTAAATCTACACATTATTCCACACATGACACCTGTTGCTAAATCATGTTTTTCTGATCTATATTTACAAAATACTCAAACATACACTTCATTAATGACAACTAAGGGCACGTACACTTTTTCCACAGCATGTTTAGGATTAGAAAGAGTTAAGCCATGGAAAGCACTGATACCAATTTAACTTTCATGTGTTCTATGCACAAATAATAACAAATAATATGCTTTAGATAAATGAGTAAGTTCTAGCATTTCTACAAACAACAGAAAATAAAGACAGCAGAATTTAACATCTGCCCAGAAATCTAAACAAAGAAGGGCTTTAGATGAAGAAAAGCATTCTGAGAAAATCACTACATATTCCCTGATCGGTTCAGTTGTCTTCCTAGCAGTTTCAAATAACCATTCTCACCCCCACCAAAACAAAAACACAAGGGTGTGCAAGCATACAGCACGGCATTTAGCACTAGAGGTTGCTAGAGAACACAGACAACCCATCAGACCCCAAGAAGAGGTCGGTGCCACAGGTGAAAAAAATACTCCTTCATTGACAGTCACAGCCTCATAGAAAATCTCAGTCTTTTGAAAAGGGAACAGATCTGGCAGCTCTTGGATCATCCAGGGAAACCTGACACTGACCAGTGCTGCAAAGACACAGATAAACTTTAGAGGTGCTCTTCTACAGGTTTCTGCCAAGCCTCCTCCAGTGAGGGATTTCATCTCTAGTAAGGTTTCAACAACTGCTTTATGGCAGCCCCAAACGGCTGCCACTAAGAGGTTCTGCTCACCCCGAGCTGCCAGCAGCCACACATCTGCTGCTTGCCGGACCAAGGGTCAGCCATGTCAACACCCATGTTTCTTTTGACATAGCAGTTTTCTGCTGGAGAAGGTGTCCTGATGTGAGAGAAACGGCCTGAGTGCCGGGACATCCCAAGGAAAGCCCTGGGCCTGCCCTCTGTGTCCTTGGAGGGGAGCCAGCTGAGAAACCTGGGGATTTCCCCAGGGACCTACGGGAAGGACCCTTCACTGAGTTCTAAATTCCTCAGGGTGAGGCTCTTTCTGACATCTAAATTCTTAGGGTTGACACAACAGGAAGAGATCACCTGAGAATTTCAGGTGGAGGCAGGACAGCCAGCAGAAGCCGATTAATTCCTAAGCAACAGAGATCTTCCCATGCAAACCTCCAGAGAGGCCATGAGCCAGGGGGTATGATTAGGGAGGAATGGCAAAGGTGGGGTCAGTCACAGCAACAGAGAAAAACCAAGTTTTTCCAGTGTTTCTACAGGAGATAAACATCTACCTAGTGAATTTTATTTATTTGAGGGTGAGAGGTTGTTTCTTTTCTTTTCTGAGATGGCATTAGGGTCAAAAGCACGCATTAGGATCATTCAAGTCCCATTGCTCCTATTGAAGGCTGAAGAATTTCACCTTCACATTCCTCTCAAGCCCGTGACTTCAGGATTAGGCCCATTTCTAAATGCTTAGAGGAGAAATTCAAAGTTGGAAACCAAGCCAAATAACCCCAAGGGATTTGCCTTCAGTAACTTTTCCACAGTTTGAACTACAGCTGTTTTCCTTTATAAATTCCACCTCTCAACTGCCAGAGCTACAGGAGAGGAAAGCAGCAAAGTGCTATGGTTGGAAACAAAAGCTCAACATGGAGATGCACCAAAAGATCAAATCCAGTACTGCTGCAAGCAAGAATCTGATCACTAACACACTGATTTAGTTCCTGCTGTGCAAGAACACTTGAGGTTGGATATACTTTTTTCATTCTCAAGGGTACAGAACAGAATTATTAGCCAACCAGGACTAAAAGGTTTCTCTGCACCGCTGGAACAAGCAAATAATTTCTCTAACCTATTTTAAAATAAAACATGAGTCTCCACTGGAAGTAAAAAACCAAGTTCCAAATCTTGTATACCCCACCTGACCATGGTTTTGAAGCATCTCTGCCAGCCTCAACCATTCCTTAAGCAATTGAGGAAATGAATTGCAAAACATTAAACAATGTGGAGGGTCAGATTTAAACCAACAAAGACAAGGAAATTGCAAGTTAAGCTTCTTGCTGTGCCCTTGATTCACCTTGTTTTGTTCAGCTACTGCTCTGTTCCCAGACCCTTCCTCTCTCCCAATGCCAAGAGTAACGGGACAAAGAAAACAGCAGGGTCTAAACACAGGCAGTATTCCCTACTACCCATGTCTTTTCTGTCACCCAAAATCCCAACACAAGCATATCTGGTTTCTTACTTCAAGAGCCTTGCTGGAAATAAGTGCTACAGCACTGCTTGGCTGGAGGTCCAGATGTGCCCCTTCCTCGTGGTGATGGGGACATTCTCTGGCCAACATCTCCAACACAAGGGGTTGCAGCAGCAGGACAAACCTCCCATTCCGCTATCGTGCACAAAGAACAATAAAATGTGAATGATATTTATGTTCCCAAGAAGCAAGATCACAAGCTGCAGAAGCAATGCTGAAACTCTGGCAAGCCAATGTCTTTTCAAAGTAGAACAAAAAGCAATCTTTAAAATAAAGGCATCCAAGATGGTCATTTTTCTTTACCAATAGCATGTACTGTTTACAGTCACAGTCTGTGTTTGCTGCACTTCAGTAATGGATTAAAGAAGTTTCATAAGCTTGTAAAGGAAAGTACTGCACCATTTGTGCATTAAGAAAGTATACATGTTACAGAAAAGGCAAAACATGGGCCAAACATCAAGTGCTGTTACAAATTTGGGAAAGGCTAAAAGCATCTTTTATTTTCCATACTCTATGGGAAGGATCCAACATAGGACAAAACTGCTTAATTGGGAAAAAATGCAGATGGCTCAAAGCCTACAGGCTGTCTTCTGATCAGATGCAAATGATGAGTATCACAGGGCTTCTACAGAAGGTTTTAAAGAATGGCCACACTACCAACCCAGCACTGTATTTTAAAGGGATTCACAATATTACTCCATTTCTTCTTTATGTTGTCTTTCAACAGGACAAATTTTCTTCATGGCATAGTGTAAACTAAAACCTTAGAAAGATAAAGGGCAAGAGCACCAATTTGGGGACTGAAGGTGTGCAAAACATGCTGGTGAACTCCTCGGGAAGTATAACATGGGAAATAAAGTCCACTTCAAGGATCCATCAGGTCTCTTGTTTTGCCTTTTTTTTTTTTCCTCAGTTGAATATATTTGCCAAAAGCATATCTCAACACTTTCCACCTGTAATTCAAACCCTCTCCCCTACTACTGGATCTTACTCTTCCAGGAATATCTCACAGTTCAGTCACTGGTAACATGATGATCTTCCATCATCAAACCCTGGAGATGTCCTTTACTAGCAGTGCTATTTCCACAAGAATCCAGAGTGTTAACAAGCACCACATGCATAGGAATGAGGAGATGGAGGAAGTTCATAAAAAAGTTTGCTCGCTATGAAAATCATCTTCAACTTCCCACGAGTATGGTTCCACAAACACTTGCAGTAAGGCAGGTTGTATTATTCTCTTCTCTCTTGCCCAATAGTTGCTATTACTGGATTTGGGAAGGCAGCATGTGACAGAAAAATGCAGCTGCATTTTTGGCCTAGAAGCCTCTACAAGAGCCTGTGAGTCATGAACCAAAAGGTCCACAAAAAAGCAAAAGAGAAGAATGCAGATTCAGTTTTCTTTTTATTGTAAGCATGTGTCTCTACTGCATAGTCCTGATGCACATAAACGACAAAACCAGAAATAATTTTGGAGTCTCTTTAGTCAGGTAACTTGGCCTCCATCTGCCCGAGGCCACCTGACATGGAAACAGAATGGAAACGTTGCCACTGACCACAGAGTGTCTGAGCCACACAACACAGCATGTGCCCAGATGTGCCTCTGAGCTGTGCTTTTCTACAAGTCTAGAGTAATGGAGGGGGTTTTGGTGGTCTTGGTTCTTTTTGTAGAATTTCTCCCAAGAAGCCCAGCCTCATTCCAAAGGCTTAAGACTGAGCTGTTCCACGACACTGCCTTGTAGTAAAACATCACTCATCGGCCTCTTGCATTGCAAATAAGGTTTACAGTGCAACAGTTTGTCTAAAATGTGTCAAATTTCTCTGATTCTCTACGTGACACTTTAACGTGTTTACTACTTTCACCTCTCACAACTGATCAAATGTTTCAATCTTTTTCCTTTTTTCAAATGAAAGCCGTTCAAAAGCACCCCCTTCCCAGACTGCTTGGAGTGGGTATGATAAACACAAGGCAGAAGGGAGCGTGAGAGCAATCTGGACTGTGGACTGCAGCAGAATGTCTCAGGACTTCTCTTTATCACCAGTTCATGGATTCTGTCAGCAAGAAGCTGTTCCCACACTACTTCATGTCTTCTGCCTGCAAGCAGCAGTCCAGCTCTGCGCCAGCTCAACAAAAGCAGGCTGGAGGAGAGCAATGGAGAGGAAAACAAGCCACCAAGAATAACCCTTCAGTCAGGATAAACAGCACAAGTCCACTGAAGTTTCCATCCTCTGAAGAGGTTTTGTATTGGGTGGATGGAACATGACAGAAATGAATGCTAAAGAGGCAAAATTGCACAACGCTGCTCATGCACCTACCAAAAATGCTGGTTCTCCTCAGTCCAGCTGCTGCACTAATATATAATCTTTATGTCCTATACTCCTCCAAATAGAAAGCTGAAAAGCCAGCAGTTTGTGTTTCTTCCCACTTAAATTGGGTCCCATCAGCACCCTAGCTCTCACACCCAGCATCACTCCTGTTAAAAACCAGCTCTGATCATTGCTGTTGGCCCCACAAACTTACTCCACATCAGCACCCACGATGATTAACCATAAAAACAAGCACATGTCTTGCCTTTCAGGTACACTGTGTTCCTAGGGAAACACTGTTGTTACAAGACAATGCAAGGCAGAGGAGAGGACTGGAAGGAAAGTTCCCTAAGGCAGACAGAAAATCCTTAGTGACTTTTGATAAGAGAATTTTCCAACTCTTTCTGAATTGGAGTGACAGGAGGAAAAAACCACTAAGTATCATCCTGCACCTTCAGAGGGCAAGGAGTGGAACATAAGCAGCAAGAGGAAAGTTTCTCAAACAAATGTCACCAGATGCATCACAGTTTAAGTGGAAACGATGAGCATCCAGGTCGTTGGTGTTCAGATAAGAGTCACATGCAGCAGGACTCAGCAAGGTGTTCAAAACATGCAAAGAATTCAGAGGTTTCTCAAACACAGCCCAACACAGACACAACCACAGGAGTTTATGGAATGTACCTCAAAAAAGCATAGGCATAATTAACTTTTGTAACTTTTGCTCAGTTTGAGGATCCAACCCTGTCTGGTCTCCAGTGAGGGCCACTCACTTTTGCTTCATGCGAGAGAGTTCCCCTCTCCAACTTATGACTCTCCTAAAAGTACTGCTAGGTACAACAAGAAGGCTGATGTTGGATCTTTGGGTCTGATAGGTCCAATATGAGGTCTGATTTGGGAGCAGAAACTCCCAATTCTCCCACGGAAAGGCAACTCCCAGCAAATTCATTCCAACTCCACCACCCTCCCGTGTTACATTACAGGGCTTTGCTACTCCTGTGCATTCCAAGTCATGGACAAAGTCAGGAGCCTCCACCGATGCTCAACCAGCCGTGCTTGGGCTGGTTAGATATTGTAACACCACAGTACATAAAACTGCCCTCTCAGGCACTCTGTGGCAGGCAGCACACAAACATTACACACTGCTGCGTCTTGAAAGACATTACAGTCTTTGCCAATGTTCTTTATTACTCTTCAGGAAATGACAGGCTCATTTTTCAGAGTGGTAAATTCCAATAAATTCTTCCTAAACTGGATGGAAATCTGAAAGTTTAACAGACATAATAAATTGTGTGTTATCTGTACCACCAAGCTAGCCTTACACAAACAAATACATCTAAATTAGACTGCAATCTGCAAATCCTCCTCCATGTGAATAGGAGCTCTGACTTTAGTGGGGCTACTCCCATCAAGAAAAAAGGGGTCTTCTCTTTTTACACTATGTAAACTATGGGAAGTAAATTCCTCCCACACAAAGCTCACACATAATCCCTGCTGAATCTTGCTCCTGGCTTATAAATTGAATATTCAATCTCCACACAGCTTCAAAAGGTGTACACTCTTCAGCATCTGACAGGCACTTTTTTCCTTTTGTAAAATGAGGAATGTACTATGAATTGAAAGAAGTTTGGGTGGATTTTTTTGCATTCCCTTGTAACAACAAGATTTATGGTCCTTGCAATTAAAAAAATTATAGTCCAAAAGCACTGCTAAAACCTTTAAAGGACTATATTTAGAGACCAACCTGGAAGATGACTCCTTACCACCATCTCCAACACTAATAATTCTTTCCAGCCTAGGGCTCTAGGTAATGATTGTGCATCAGGGTCATGTTCTTGCCTGGACATGTTTATTTGCTGTATGTTTTTAGCTACATACATACATACATCTTAGAAAGTCACAGCAGCACAGAAGCACAAAGGCTGACAGCAGCCAGGAAAGAACACCAACTCTTCCAGTATTACCCATACAAGTCTGCAAACATTATCTTGTGTAACTATTAGTGCCTAAAAAACCTACACCCCACCTATATATCTGCAAGAAGACTTCTCATGTGGTATCACTTATCACACAAAAAAAAGGAGACAATGCACAAGGGTCACATTTGCATGCATCCTCCTTATCTCCTCTATAGGACCTGATTTTTAAAGTTGCTCAAATAGCGCCAACACTGTACATTAAAAGAAAAAAGTCATGACCCCAGCAACCTCCCAACATACTCTCCAACTTTGAGATGACAAACATCTTGTTCACCTCTTTCCCCAGGGCTTGGGAAGAAGCTGGGAGAGACAGTAAGCAGCAGCAGATGCAGGGCCCACACCCTCGTGATTTCACTGGAGAGAGGACAGGTTACATTATAAATCAACTTTGTCTTAGGAGGCCACACTGATAAATGTCACTCTAGAGCCTCCAAGTGAGTGACACTTCAACTATTCCATGGTGCAATATGAATGTAGGTTTAGAAAAAACTATAGATGCATCAATTCACTGGAACACCAACAAGTGAGCTCTAGGGTTCTTATGTTCATCCATTTTTCTTTCACCTTTATACATTTAATTTAAAATATGAACCTATGCACAAGCTTTTCAACCTATGCAGTATCGAGACCGATGGTCAGTCTTCTCAGAGGCTTTGATTAATTGCCAGTAACTTATGCCTTCAAGTATCTGATGTTTAATTAAAAACCATGGATTAAGCCAAATTGGTTTGTTAGTCAGACCAAGGTCAGCTGATGTAAAGGGACTACAATCTTAACAGATTTTCCTTATTGCATTGCAAGGCTTGAGTACTTTGTTTCATTATGCAAATGTGCGGAGGTCATGACAGAGCCAGCACTCGAATAAAAATTGTTCCAAGTCACTAAATGTATCCCAGGTTCTTGTAATTCCTCACGCAAATAAAGAGCAGCAAATGTTTATCCCTCTGTTTTCCCCAGTGTTACTGGTTTACGTTCCTGTAGCTCAGGCAACCACACCACGCCAAGCAGCTTTCAGCCTTTCAGAAAGATTAACTTCTTAAACAGGCACAAACAGCCAAGGTTCAGCTCCAGCCAGCCAAGGTGAACGGCAGACACACAGCTCACAGAGCAGAGCACAGCACAGGAGAACATGTGAGGACCTCCTTGTTGAGATCATCCCCCCATCAAAAACTCCATTCATGGCAAGGTCAGCTCTGATAATTAGAGATTACGCTGGGTTTGATTTGTTTGCAGAATGTCATTCCTTGCTAAACAAAACTCCAGAAAAAATAGAGTAAGAAAGAGAGAAGGTGGCAATGACTGCCTGGAAAGAAGACTGAAAAGAGCACAGTAACACGTGCAAAAGGCATCCAGTGCAAAATTTTATTGCTGACAACAATCATGACATCTCACAGCAATGCCAGGACCGAGGAATACTTTAAATTTGCAAAAAATGCAAACTTTCTAGGTCCTGCTGCACAGCAACCACCACAAAGACAACAGCAATTCAAGTCTAGATCTTCCAATAGACTGCAACTCCAGAACTCCCAGGAATGCTGGACACAACTGAGCATAAATAAAAGCAATTCTTAGCTTTGTAACACATACATCAGTTGAACAAGTGCTAACCAAGTTAACTAAAACTGTACAACCAACTTCCTCATTCCCTTTCTTCCTCTCCCATCCCTGGGAAAAGATATGAAATACAAGTTATTGCTGCAGTAGGCAAACATTAATAGTGACTGAAACCACTTAACCATCTATTCTTTCTTCCCTTCCTCTCATTTTTATTTTAAGAAAACCCACAGAACATCCCTCCCAAGAAGGGTTCCAGCATAACAGAAGTTTTCATCCTTTGCTAGATTGCACACAGACCTAATTGATGATTAAGTGCAACTGAGCACACACCTTATTTCAAGCCATAAATACCCAAGATTAAGAGATGCTGAGAGAACTGGCTGACAGGACAAGACAAAAAGAAACACTAAATTCTTCCATACCATCCATGCTGCAAGCTCATTGCACAGAGGTAATGGCAAGGAGCTGAAACCCGAGTAGGTGGTAATTGATGGGGACTACTCACGCATATTTTTCAGAGATCTGCCAAACACTTCAGATTTCACAAGAAAAACCCTGTGTTCCACAACTCAGCTCTATTCCTTTTCACTTAGCTCAAAGTGTGACCGACGGTAGGAGCCTGATCAAATTCCTTGCTTTATCCACGCTTGAATTAAAGCTTTGGCTCGGCAGACCAAGTTACATGAGCTTTCCCTTTTTCAGAGGATGCCGGCCATTAGTGCTGGTGCCAGCACTGCAGGTAACACCAGCAAGTCCCAGGGAGCTTCAGTTTGGTTACAAAGAGATTTCATCTCTTGGTGAAGCAGTTGGTATTTCTGCATCTCTTGTTAGACACTCCAGTGCTCTGTTTTCATCTGCTGACAACATACTAAGCCTCTTGAAAAATCCAGCCTACTCTGATCTGGGAAGTGGGAATTTCTTCAAATAACTAATCAAATCATGCCCACATGGGTGGGTTTCAGCTCTCTAGTACCGATGAATAAGAAAGAAAAGTTTCAAAATGTGTTGCCTCTATCTGACCCCTAAACAAGTGCCCCACAAAGCAGCAGTTCCCATTACAGCACAATTCCGCAAAAGGAGTGCTGGCCCTGGCCACAACAGCCACATGAGCTCCAAATGAACCTTCCCCAAAACTCTCCTGGAAAAGCACCTTTTCACTGTGTCCCTGTCACAGGGAGCACCTGCACACTCATCCATCTGCAACCTCAGTCCAAGTCTGGCTGCTGCCCTTGAACTCTTCTCCAGCTCCAGGGATCTCCATGGGAAGAAGAGCAGCTAAGACTCACCCAGCTCCTCTGGGGAAGCAAATCAAAGTCCAAACAGTTTCTCTAAAGGGCACCTGCCAGACCTCTGTACACAGCCTGGGAGAGAGATGAGGAAGGAAATGGAGGAAGAAAGATTTTGTTTGCTGCCAGGAATCAGAGCCCAATCTCATGAATGTGGGGAAGAGCATTCCTGGAACAGGCCATGGGGTGATAATAACCTTCAAAAGGGCTTCTGTGGAGGAGATCATAGATTGGTTTGGGTTAGAAGGGACCTTCAAAGACTCCCTAGTCCAACCTCCCAGCCATGGGCAGGAACATCTATCACTAGATCTGGTTGCTTCAAGCCCCCTCCACCCTGACTTTGAACACTCATGGAGCAGAACTGCTTGCTCCTTGAGGGACAGACTCACAAATCTATGACAGGAAGGTGGACAAGTAAAGGGCTGATGGCTCGGGTCACATGGGAGGAGTGAACAAACAAGGAGAGAAGTGGGTCAGGAAGAGCCTGTGCAACTCAGCCAAGTGCTCGCACAGCAGGAGCTGGAAATCTCCACGTTTAAGAGCGTGCACACGCAAATGCAATATTTTACAATCCTACAGTACTTTTAAAGTGCTCCAAGTGCTTCATAATTTTTAATTAACCAACAGTGCTCACAAATCAGAAGCATAAGACTGAGATATAGCTATGTCAATTTTTAACAGTATGATAGCTATCATGGTTTAACCCCAGGCAGTAACTTAGACCCACACAGACACTCACTCACTCCCCTCCAGTGTGATGGAGGAGAGAACTGGAAGGGTAGAAGTAAGAAAACTCCTGGATTGAGTTTAAAAACAGGTTAATAGGTAAAGCACAAGCTGCACACAGGCAGAGCAATACAAGGAATTCATTCCCCACTTCCCAAGGGCAGGCAGGTGTTCAGCCATCTCCAGGAAAGCAGGGCTCCATCACATGATGATGATGTGGGAAGGCAAACACCATCTCTCTGAACATCCCTCTCCTCCTGCTTCCCCCAGCTCTGAACACTGACCATGCCTCCATATGGTCTGGAATATCCCTTGGACCATCTGAGGTCAGCTGTCCTGGCTATGTCCCCTCCCAACTCCTTGTGCCCCAATCCCACTCACAGGTGGAATATAGTGAGAAGCAGAAAAGGCTTTGGCTGTGTGCAAACTCTGCTCAGCAGTACCAAAAACATTCCCGAGTTAACAACAGTTTCCAGAGCAAATCAAAAACACAGCCCCACATTCGCTACTACACAAAAAATTAACTCTACTCCAGCCACAACCCACATGGTAACTTAGGGAATAAAAGCTACTTTTAAGCAGTCGGGTACCCCCACTCCTCCTGCCTGGCAGAGCCCAGGCTGTGTCTCACAGCCAGGCAGGGCAGCACTCTGAAAGAGGCTGGTGTTGAGGAATGTGAACCCAGACTCCTGTTTCATGAGGATTTGAACCCAGACTCCTGTTTCATGAGGATTTGAACCCAGACTCCTGTTTCAGAGCATGCCTGATGCCTCACACTCTGCCAGCAATGCGATCCCACTGCAGCCAGCTCCCTAAGCCATTCCTTGATCGCCAGCCAAGCCCCAGACAGAGGTGATCTTACCAAAGTAACACCAGTATGTGGCCCTAAATTCTCATTTTGTGCTTGACTTGTGTTATCTGCCTCCTCTTGCACTTTGGCTGCACAAATTATCTTCAGCAATTTCATCTTAAAGCTCATGTTTTACAGTACTGATTTCCCTTAAAAGTATTTTTTTTTTAATTTGCTTTTAGTAGTTCAGCCACATTTGCCAAGTTTTAACAGACGACTTCTTTCTCAGCTGCCTAATTTCAAATTCACCTTTACATACAGCTTAAAAGGGGGCAAAAAGTCATCACAAGTAAGTGGGATGTGATGCTTAACATCAAAGTTTATGCAAATACACTTCACAGTATCAGTTGAGGGTCAAGAATCATGAATTTACTTTGCAACACAAGAGAATTAAGAAAGAAAAAGGATGAAACCTAGCCAAAACTTGGAAATATGTATACTCCTGATTAATACAAGGCTACTAGGAAAAAGCAGATGTGAAGTCACACCTTGTTTTATTCAAGGGAAAAGCTGAAGTGTACAAGAGCCAAAAAGAATTAATTCTGTGCAGTGGCAGACTCTGAAAGATAGCAATATTACTCCTTCAACATTAATAAAAGATGTTGTATACAGAGATTTTTTCTTTTCAGTCCTTGAAACCCTGCCAAGTCATAAGCTTTTTTATGGGAACATTGAAATGAATGTTGATCAGAGCCATACCCCTAAGAGTTTTAAATTTTACCACCACTTAGAGGCAAGGGCTTCCCCCCAGTCCCTCACACATCTGCAAATCTGTACATTTTTGAAAAGCCTGACGAACTAAAAAAACTCGTACACCCTCCATCTACAAAGATACTGAATTCCCTTTTGGATTACCAGCTGAACTCAGGCCTTGAAAGGACTGTGAACTCCTCCACCCTCTAAAATTAAGTTCCTCAAAGGCAAAATTTTACATTTTATATACAAAAAAATAATAGCTACTTGATAAGTGAAATTAGAGCACCAGAGAGGTCACCGCATTACCAAGAACACTATATTCTTTTCCCCATTCCTTCCCATATTCATCAGCCTCTGCTTTTTCCAAGGCCTAAGCTTTATTTTTCAAAAAGTTAACACTGGTTCATAAAAACACAATTAATTTGGAAGTACAAGGCTTCTGGCAGCCAGACAAGTAGTTGATCATTTAGTTGTCACATCTAATGCGATAGAGCTTCAACTGAGTTGGAAAACTTCATAAAAAAAGGGGCTTCTTCCTTTCTAATTAACACAGCAATGAAATTTAACAGCCCGGCATGGAAATTTCTTTCCAGCATTATGTTTTTGAAACAACTCATCTACTCCCACAGTCTACAAGACCTTTTACAACACACTAAACAGTAATTTCCCCTTTCCAGCTTAAATGCTTAAATTTGGAGTCCTCTGTATCAAACCAACCAGGGTGGCAAAGATGCTGCACCAGAAGACCAGAAAAATATCTACCATCTTTAACATCTACTCACCCTTCATGCTCTTACATCTATTCTGTTATTTTAGCACTAAAATCTGTGTCCACTGCAATATTTATCCATTTTATCACTGACATACATTTTAAAAGGTATTAATTAGGTGCACAATGCTTTAAATTTAACAGGGAAATGGACAAAAAGTACACAGCCTACATCCAAGTAGGTCCCTGGGCTGGGAACTTGTGTTGTTTGTATACTATCTTGATTTATGTTTATTTAAATAATGCCAAATATTAGTTTTAAATTTACAGTGATTGCTTTATAAGATGTCTCCAATCCTATCAGGATAAAGAGCTTACACTAAACAAAACAGTTTGTTTATACTAGTAGTACATCTCATAGGAAATACTTAGAATCCCACACGTTCAAAGCAGGACAAAATTACAGCCTATCTTTCCACAGAGGGTTGCTATCTCCTGCTACCAAGAGGCCAGAAGGACCACGTGCAGATCACAAGGCCTCAAAGTTCCAATCAAAAGAGGCTGGCCTCCAGAACCTCAGTAAATCTATGAGTTTTAATGCTACCTTAAAATAACCACTCACACATGCAAACCAATTACTGGTGCAGGTACTTAAATGCGAAAGCAAAGGCAGAGTAACACCCTGTCCTTCTCCGAACTACACTAAAAATTTACATGTTCCTATAAAGATGCCTCTGCATATCCAAGCCCTGTATTTTGTACTCTGGAACTGTGCTTGTACAAGGACTAGCACAGCAAAGCCCTCCTCTACAGCTGATGCCCTGTTGTGCTGGGATCACAAATTGAATGTGGACGAGATAAATACTTCACATCACAAATCCTTAGTGAAATCTCCTCAGCACACTTCACAACCTCTCGTGCCCAGTGACTGCACAAACTCTCCCTTCTAGCTGTAGACTGAAAAAATATTCCCCCAGTTTGTACAGAAATAACAGCAAGTCAGTTTTGAAGGGGAAAGAAGGAGAAGGGCAGCACTCAAAACTAAGAATTATTTACGAACAAGCTGAAGCCCTATAAACTTGGCTATTGAAGAAAGACAATCCTCTCTAGCTTATGCCAAGTGGGTCAGACAGAGGAAGAACTTCAGCAGTCTTCAAAGTCAAAGCAGATGGGGAAGTGAATAAGTGCCCATGTGAACAAAGAGGAAACAAGATTCTATTCATTTTAGCTTGTTTCAGAGCTTCAGTTTTCTAGATACCATTGACTGACATAAGCAGAGGAGCTCACTCCTGTAACAAGTATTAGAACTGCAGAGTAATTATTTAAGACTGCTGTAGATGCAAAAAAATAAAGTTCCAGTATGTGCAGATTGAGGATGCTACTTAGCTCAGTAGGAGAGAAGCAGATGAAGTGGAAGAAAGGTGCTAAGAGACAGAGAATGGGAGAAATGTTCTTTGCTTTGTAGCTATGAGAAAACCTCTTGGGATTCTTTATCATTAGTGTTTCAGTACTGGAGATATAAATATTTATGTAGCTGTAAAGTACGTTCTACTTTAGAGCTAATTGTAGCTCTAATTAGAGCATTTAAAAAAAAACCACATAAACTTGCAAGTAAATTTTTTACCCTTTTTGAAATAAAAAAGCAGCAGTCCACACATGCCATAGAATGACCATACATCACATTCCTTAAAAAGCTGAAGCTGACCTCTTGGTCCTTTCTCAGGCTTTACATCTCCAGACAAGATCTGGGCCAAGACCATTCCCATACACACGGATGCATCTCTGTCTCAGGCTAACCTCAACATCCAAGTGGTGAAACCCAAAACCAGCTAATCTCCCTCAGGGTCATGCTTGTGGAGCTGGGAATCCCTCCATCTGCCTCAGCAATATAAAAACATCACTGGCTGCAAAATCAGCAGCACATGAACCACAGAACAATTGCCCCTCCAGTCAATGCTGCTCATGCCACCCACCAAGGGCCAGTAACCTTCTAACAGATTGCTCCCCCTAGAAAAAAACTTTCATACTTTGAAGAAGGACCTTGTGCAAGCTGACAACACACAACTTTTCCATCCATCCAAAAGGACTCCCTCTCCAAATTCCTGGGAGTTTTGCAAGCTATCTGCAATCAGATGGAGCAGACCCTGAAGGGCCACAGAAATAGTTTGAATCAATACCTTTTAAACTGAGCTGTGAACAGTGGAAGGAGGAGTATTCAGTGCTATAGCTTGCTAGGGAGGCAGAGAGCCAAGGACATGCTGAGGAGATGCTCATCTTCCAAAGAAAACACTGCTGAGAGAAACAGGCATCCTTCCACCACTTATTTTGGGAGATGGCTGCTGAGCTGCATCAGCTATTGGTGTCTCCGTGAGTGTTTTTTGCCCAAGACTTCTGCTGGAAGACCCAGAGCTGCAAAAGTTGTAAGAAAACTCAACAAGAAGAAGCACTGAGGGTTTGAATAACACCAACCCACTTGTGATACACACATCTTCACTTATGTAGGCTCAAGTGATCTGACATCCAGGGTAGGTTGTGTGGAGCACAGTCAAGACAGAAATAGACATATGAAGTCTTTGCTTGTTTTTCTGTGTGTGTAAGTATACATCAAGAAATTTGCTAAAATGCGAAGTATGAAGGAAAGGAGAGAGGCTGTGTTATGAGTAACAGCAAGGGGAGGGGCAACTTCAATTACTTAAGCTTTTTTTCCTATTACTAGTTGTCATACATGTTGAAAAGTTAACTACCTTGCTTTATGTAGTAACTTTTTACCATGATAACTATTCCTTTTGGCAAATATATCATCATTCTCACAGATGTTTAAGATGCTTTAAGATGCTAAGCAAGAACTCCCCCAAATCCCTCTCCCCACTAAAAAAGCTCCAAACACATTAACCTTGAAAGACCATGTAAAGTTGCATTTGCTGTAATCAAACCTTTCATCTCCACTCTGGTGTAGTTGGAGGGAAAAAAAAATATATATACAAGGTAAACTCATGCTGGCTTTTTAATAGCATCTCCACAAAAAGGATTTTTTTTTAAAACGTGACATGTACAGTTGACCTAGGTTAACACTGCAGTGTGGGGAGTTGAAAAGGGATCACCTGATGAAACAGAAATACCTCCCTCCAAACTATATTGCAGGAATTCCAGCCAAGCACCCCAACTGCAGCACACAGTAAGAGCCTTCTGGAACAGCACACGTTCTGTGTCAGCAAAGCACCATTAATACAAAACTCAATTCAAATAAAGGAGCACTGACCCTTCCAAAAGGGTAGGGCTTCATCAGGCTCCTACCACACCAAACAAAGACCACTGAACATACCCAAACCACTGCAAAAAAATTATTATATCAAAAGGAGAAAACAATGTCAGCCTTGTACATGTTTTCTTGCTGAATAATGACAGTGTTTACCTTCCCTAGCCTAACACATTACTGCTCTGGACCCAACTTTAAAACAGAGTACATGACAGAATTAATTATGTCCTTTCCTCTAACTACCATTCTCTGGTTATTTATTAGCTCGGTCTGCATATATTCATAGATGTGTCTGATACACAATGTTAGAAGGACTTAAAACTGATGCCTGAGTACTTCCCTCATTTACAGAGTCCTCTCCATCCTCTGGACAGGCAGTGGCATCAATAAATACAGCCTCAGGCTGCAAATTACTCACTGCTCAAGCAGCTGAGGGAGACATGGGAGAACCTCAAGCACACTGCAGTGGCATGTCTCAGGAGCAATGCAGTGCTGATCCCAAGGAACAATCTATCTCAGGGAGGTTCTCTGAGGGTTCTGCTAAGGACTTATCCACCTTTGTTGGCTCACTCACAGTTTGGAGTCCTCCAGCCAGTTCCTGTGTGTTTCTGGAAAAGACAAAAGCTACACCATGCAAAATACCCTGGGTTCAGCAACCTGGCAAAGGAATGCAGGACAGATAAACTCAGATGAGCTACCTAAAAGGAAAACTAAAGGAAACTCAAAAGCCTCTCTACAGTTGCAGGTGTTCACTCTCCTAAAGTCCTCCCTGAAGAGGGACAAATACCAGGGAAAAGCAGGTTGGAGAAGACTTCTGGTTTAAGACAATCAATTTCATTTCACCAAGGTCCCTCATCTCAAGGAGAAAAGCTGCTGTGCTGACCATTCACTGGAAAGAGATCAAAAGGAAGAGAGAGAGGGTGGGTACTGAAGAAAGCAGAGACCCGGAGAAAAAAAGAAAACCCTTTCACAGATACTTTAAAAAGAGTGGCAGCACTTTTGTTAGGGTAGATGTTAGGATACTATATTCCCATGTGAACAGTGCAGTTGCTTTTGGCCTCCAGGATCAACAAGAACTCCAACTAACACATCAAATTAACTGTATATCTAGGGATTAACTTCTTGTCTTGCATCAGAGGTCAGTTGAGTCTTCTCTCAACCACACAGGAAAGCACAGTACATTTTGGTACAGCAGCACATTTAGTTCTTCCACCTATCATCCATGGCATCGTGGGACTGGATTTGTGCTCAGAATGTTCTGAAGATATTTAGAAATAGACAAGACCAGGTGCTTGCAATCAACACGCAGAAATCCTGTCAATCACCAATTATGTGGAATCTAGAATTTTAGAGGTGTAGATGAGGTTCAGAAGATCAAAGGGGGGTGTTAAATTTGTTCATGTTATCCCAACTTTTGGGCTAAAAAAAAAATAAAACTCTCCAGCTTTTTATGATTTCTCCATATCAGAAGCTCCTGCCTGAAGGAAAGGGGGAAGAGAAAGGGATGCACGAAGAGCAACTGTATCTAAAAACCTGGAAGCATGAAGGTTTCATTTCATAACAAAATGACATTAAGTGATAGCAACAAGTTTACTTTTCAGTGGAAAAAAAAATGCAGAGCATCCCTTGAAAAAAACCTATAAATTGATGAGATTATGCAGTAATATGCAGATATAACCTGTATTTCATTACTCAGCACCACGTCCACTTCATCTGATTAAATGAATAAATGAGGTCCTTATGTCATACTTGAGGCATTACCCCTACTTTTGTTTACAAGGTTTTTCTAGCCTTTAACCACAGCACACGCAGCACAGCTGGCTGGCAGCTCAACATTACAACCCAACATGCAAAAGAAGTTAGGATAGGGGAAGCAATTCTAAAAAAGTCCACAGGAAAAAAATCTTGCTTCACTTACCTAAGCAAAGCTGTCATTAGAGAGTTTTCCAGTAATAAAATCCAAGAAAAAAAGCCTGAAAAAAACACAAGGAAAAGTTTTAGTACATAGGATATTACTCTCACTCATGTTTTTTCCTTGGGAATGGGAAAAAGTCAGTGATTAAAAGAAAAGTGAATTCACTCCGTTAGTTGCCTTTCTGATAGTTATTTGTAACAAAAAGGTTCTCCTCAGACAGCAAATGTATCAGAAACAATAGGGCAGCCTGCATTATACCAGTGCAATTCCCCAAATGTCAATCACGTTGGGCTGCAATAAAACTAGTGTTATCCAGCAGACAAGTCAGGCCTCAGGCAATTAGCTAAACTGCCCCATTTAGATTTTCAGTCATCTCTCCCTCCCATCGAGCTGGATTATCAGAAAGTTTGGACCAAACTGTGGGGTGGGAATCAAGGAGTCACACATGTTCACACACAAGGAGTAAGGCTGAAGGTGGCCAGAAACAAAAACGCTGCTTATCAAAAAAATACCCAAACCACCCCAGAGCTAATTGCAAAAGACTGAGGCAGAACAACACATATCAACATCAAGAAAGCTGGGAAATACAAGACTTCATTATAGGCATAAAAATCCAAATCAAAGTACAAGTTACTGGCAAAAATGGCATGTGGCCATGACAGGCTTTACCAAAATCACTGCTACCAAAAGTCTCCTCAAAGCTTGTTGAGACTCATGAATGCAGACTCAAGGGAAAAAAAAAAATTAAAAGAAACCACACACCCAAACTAACTGAATATGGATGACTGCAAGGCTCCAAATCAAAGAGGGAGTTGACCACTGTTCAGGACGAAGAAATCATGGCTTGTTCCAAGATTAAAAACTTATAATTCTGGCCCTGGCTGAAGCACTATCATTCACTAATCTGCTGCAATTTAGTCGGGCTGATCCCCCGCTCAGACAGACGGGGCATTATCAAAAGTTGCTCCATTCATTTCGCTTCCTGTTAGCCAGTGAAAGCCCCTTTTATACCCTCCTCCAGAGGCTGCTAAAGCCAGGGAAGACTTTCCGATAGAGGAGATAAGGTAGTTGGATTTATTCATGAGAGGAGGAAGGGAAGTTGTACAGGCTGATTACAGCTGCTGCAAAGCTGAAAACTAGAGGCTTGGAGGAGGGAGGTGGAAGATGATGGATTTCTTACTAAATACGCATTATACCACTACCACTATTGTTAGAAGTGGTACATTAACTCTGCTGATACTCAACTACAGAATTGAGATTTTACTCTGAACTTGGCATCATCAAACATGCACATGTGGTTAAATAATTCAAACATACATGGACAAGGCAGATTGTGGTATTTTTAGGAGATCGAGTAAAAAATTTTTTTAAAATAGGATACCTAAGACCAAAGGATAAACAAGCCAGAGTCAGAGGGAAGACACTAGAAATGGTCTCCAGATTGAGACTGTTCACATATCATTCTCAGGGTCAGATCTTGTTCTTATTGTCGACATGAGCACTCTCAGACTTCAATGGGGTAGGATGGTGATTTCCACATTATTTAACACGTGTCAGCAATTTTGAACAGTTGCTTTGCAGATTCTTAGAGCAAACCAAGCAGAACCTCACCAGTGAGAGCTCAGCACAGTACTTGGTGGATGAAAAGCTGCCTGGAAACTCTATCAAGCCTCTGAAAAACATTCCCCCATTAATGTTCAAACAATGTGGTATAGTTAGAATAGTTTTTAAATGCAACAAGATGGAAATGCAAACAAAAACGTATTTCTGAAGTTAAAAGAGGTCGAGCCAAAGCAGCAAAGCTCTACCAGAAGTTAGGGCTAACAATGATGGTTAGAGGGGTAAACCCTGCCTCTTCCTTCCCCTCTCCCAGACTATTCTTCTCTAAACGAAGGAGCAAAATAAACAAGAATCAAAATATCCACAGCCGAAAATCACAAACAGCTTTTAAAGAAAGAAAATAACTCAGCTCTACCTCATCATTACTCTATCCACTCCAAATACACATTAAGTCTTTAACCGTTTTCCCCTCTGACAACACTAAATGAGACAAATACAAGCAAAAGAAAAAAAATTTTAACACACTACTATATGAATAGGAAAACTTCAAGATACCAGCTTAAATTAGACAAGGATGAAATGTAAATCTCTGTTGGGCAGAAAGAGGGAATAAGCAAATCTAGAATGGCATGAAGACCCAACAGAGATGGTTCACAGGTCCCCACAGGGAGGGTGAAGTATCAATGGTACTGACAAATTAACTCTTGCCTTGCAGAATACCCATATGCAACCAAAAAGCAATGAGCTACAACAAAATCCAGAGCTTATTTTGATCCAGGTCCTCCTTTAGGTTGTTTTACATATACTAGATCAAACCTGAGTACAAACTGTACAGATCAGTTTGCTCAGTGGTCACATAATTTCTTCTCAGTGATCAAAGAACTGGGGAATGAGAAGACAACAGCCTCTTTCTATTCTCAGCCCAGCCTCCATCTCTTCAGACACATCACTTCAGGCAAAGCTCAGCTGGCACCAGCTCTCCCCACTTTGTGCTGCAGTGGGATCTTGCCTGTTGTACCCACCAACTTCAGTCATAAACGACAGCTAACCCTGCAAATGCTCAGATTTAATGGGCATCTCAGAAAAAGCTGCCAAGTCTCAGATTCCCCCCATAATAAATAAGGTAATCTTGTTCCCCTATCTTCACAGAGACTTTGCAACACAAATCTGAAGGGAGAACAAACTGTTACAACTCTCCAAAGCACAAAAGCAATTTTACATGTTAATTTGCAGTTTCACACTATGAATGAGGACAAATTTATCAAAGCACAAAGGGTGTTTCCTACAGTGGGAATGTCATAATGGGATGACAAGACATAGCCTGCTTGTTCTACATGTTTGGTAAGATTGTTGGGTCTTTCTTGCCACAAAACAACACTTGTAACATCAATATTCAATTAAAAACAAGCGGAAGTCCACCCAAAATTTCCCATTTGTTCTCAGGTCTGAGGAACTCAGTGGCAAGTTAGAGCTGATACTACATCACAAGGAAACGAAGAGGCATCGGTGAGATTTTCCTTGGTCTTTTCATTTTGATAAAGCCCCAACTGCAGCAATGCTACAGCTACTGCTGACGCAAGGGACTCAGACCAAGTCTGAACACTCTTCCCACTCACACTGACTACAAGAATACCACAACCAGAAGCCCAGGCCCACTGGTACAGAGCTGGATACAGTAATTTTGTTCAGTGAAAATATGATTTTACACACATAATCTCAGGAAAGCCAAAAAAAGAACAGGCTTACTTGGCTCTTACATTTCACTGCCCACCTTCTGCAAATTCAAGGTTGGTTGTTGTGATGATGCCAGGGTTTGGAGGTCGGTTTGGTGGGGTTTTTTTATAACCCCAAAACCTGAAAGTTCCTACTTCTGAAGACCACCTTATGTTTCTCATAGGTCTGGGTGTGGATATACAGATGCCCATTTTTAAGCATCTGTACTGTCAGTAGTTACACTCAGAACAGCTGTGACTGAAGGCATGGAAGATTTCAATAATAGTCTCATTGTCAAAAAGCCTGCAGTTCCAGATTTCTGCACACATGGCAAGGGGCATGTGGCATCACCAGTGGCTGGAGTTCAGCACGTTCCTGGGCAGCTCTGCAGCAACAACATTTAGACTGTTAAAGGTTGCTGCAGCAGAGCTCAGAGAGGAAAAGAGCAAAGAAATCCAAAATTCAGAGAGCAAACCCTGCACATGCAAGTCAGGCTTTGCAAACTCGTGACACACTGAAAGAGGAAGGATTTTCCCTCTCATCTCTGAGCACACGCTTAGCCAGGAAGGTTAGAGGACTGCCAGAGCATGCACAGGAGAAGGTTTGCCTGCAAACAGAATAAAAGCCTTGACTAAACTCTAGTAACCAATTAAGTGACAATTCTCCACTGAGAAAACAGCATCTCCCAGTTCCCTGCCTAATCCTCAACTCCTGCTTCTTGAGCTTTCGATTTTTCAGTCTTCCATTTTCCTTCACAAGCAGAAGACAAATGGATGCCAGTTCTGGAGACATCCTGGTTGCAAGGCTTTCATTTGCCTTTTAAAGACCATCAGTACTCAGAAGTGACTTAACACTAATGAGCTTTCACCAGCAAGTCTGCAAACATTAATACATGTGAGTAAGCTTGCTAAATACACTCAAATTGTCTACCTGCAAGGCTCCCCTCCAGCCTGGACTGGACTTCAAGCCAAGGAATGATGAAACCTGGAAGGTAACTATGGATTTTCTCTCATCTGCATCCCTTTGTTAAGCTACTCTGTGATGCTAAGCAGATGCATTTTGAATGTGCTGCTTCATCTCATTCAAAGGGAGGAGAAAAGGAAAAAGAGTCAAAACAGTACTTATCTAGAAAAAAGCAAATATTTTAAACTAAGTACTGCTACTGTTTGTAGAATGGCCTGTAAGAAAGATATAGCTGAAATTCCTCTAAATATATGTATTCAGTTTTTCAACTGCAAACAAGTCAATCTGACACCAGCTCAGTTAGGATTGCTCCAACAAAGCCGAGGGTCCTGCCCCCCACCCTCTTCCTAAGTAAGCCACCACAAGTTCCTGGCATAGGCACTGGTGTGTGAGATTTTAACATTCCCCTTTCCATAAACAGTCATACATCAAGCTCTAAAAATTTCCTTCACAGAAACATTTGCACTAGTAAAACTCAATTATTCTAATATTTGTATGACACATGCAGGAGGGGTACATAAAAAGGTTATGGTGAGCTCATTTAAGAATTTAAACAAGTACTTGATAAAAAGGTTTTGAATTATTCACTCAGCTCCGCTATTAAATCAGGCTTCCAAAGGAGTCTTTAAACAACAGCCCAGAAGACATTGTATTTATAACAAAAAGGCAGAACTGAAGCCATCACACTGTCTCACAGCACAAACCATTCATAATTACAGTGTAAATCCACACAGGCACGGTATCGTGCCTCGGTCACGATCCTGCCAGATTAACTGGACACTTTAAACATTTATACAAATATTCCTTTCTGGAGAGGCAGCACCACTTCTGTCTAAATAGCTTAAGTGCTGCTTTTTAGGCTAAGAAAGAACAAGAACACCCAAAGTTCAGAGAAATATTCAGCAACAGTACTAAGCAAGATAGAGACAATCTTTTACAAGTGTTTATTTACTTTTATACCAGCCCATTTGGGCTGGCAACAAGAATTTTGCTATGCCCACCAAAGCTTCACAGCCAAACTCAAGTGAACACATCATCACCCATCTCAGTTACAAACTTCCATGCTAAGTTTACACACAGCACAGAGATTTTCTGAATACTTGCTGCTTTCACACACATTAAACCCTTTTTCCAAACTTCAAGACCCACATGAAATAATGGCCATCTCTAGAGGGAGGAAAAACAGAGGGCTTGGAAGAGATGAATGGTGCTCCACTTCTCTGGTACATGCATCCTCTCACCACCTGTTTCCTTTCTCCCCATCCCTTTTTCTTCCACCTCACAGGCTGCTCTCAGTAGTTCAGCTCGAACATGAGCCAAGGTTTTCTCTTAAAATAACTACTCCAAGACCATTTCAACTATGAGCATCACCCACAGAAGAATTCACATTTGCATATCATCTTCTCTCCTTCATCAGTCTGTTCCCAAATGAACTCATGGGCTGGTGATATGAGGTCATGAAGTTGTGGAAAAAAAAGCAGGATACCCTCCCACTGCATCCAGCCATGCTCCCAGAGCAAGGGTAGGATGAGTCAGTCTCCCAATATAGTTGGTTTCAGGCATTCCTGGCAGCATTATTTTAATGACAGTATTTCATTTCCTTCAGCCATCTCAATGAGACAGCTCAAGTTAAGTATTAATGAAGTGTTTGAACACTCTCACTGTCTGGAGGAGACTTGGGGTGTCACCTAACCAGCTGCTCAAGATTCACATTTAGCTGTTCTGGTCTCCAACACAACCAGGGAAAGGATTTTTGCATCGCATGAGCTAAGGGAAGATTTGGGTGTGAGAAGCCTGAGCCAAAACTACCACAGTAATAAATACCACTGAGCCCTGGGCAGAACCAGCAGCACCTCAAAGACAACCATAATCCATTAAAAACAAATAACAATCTAAGGGTATCTTGCCATTTCTGAAGAAATGCTGGGTTAGATGGTTTTGTTTTGCTGTTACAAAGCCAAGCCATTGTAGCAGTACCATCAGCAACACACCTCCTGAAACTTTTTTATATTTTTTAAACCTTTAAATTCAAATCTGCTGATGTACTTTCCTTCAAACTTACATCCCATCTCCTCACCCACATGTTTTTATATCTCTATCTGTTTGAAGCACTGGTTTTCCTGGCTATGGGTAAGGCTCAACACCTGCACTACTGTAAATGTAATTATGGCAAAATACCATGACTATTTGTAGACTTCCTGTTCATCAAATAGTATTAGTGTACCTTTGCCTTGAGCAATTATTTACTGAGCTGGAAATCCTGAAGTGACACTGGAGATCACAAAACCATCCTGTTGTCCACCCCTCCATTATGCAATGATGCTTTGTATTAGCTTTTGGAAGTACTCAGAGGGGAAAATAAAATCATTAGAATAATTCTTTATAAATCTGTCCAATGAAAAGGAGAGGAAAAAACCATAATTCAGTTAAACTCTGCATTAGCTTACTCCAGTTGAGACTGGAAGGCATTTACACTTCAGCTGAATTGGCAGCTCAAATTCAACTTCAGGCTCCAATGCAAGCTTTAAGTCAAATTCCTCAGCAGAGTAAAACACTTATTAGTCTGTCTTCACTGTAATTTTACTCTTACTTAATTCTGAGTATGTAATTTATGTTAAAAATAACCCACTTTTTTCAGAACAGGATATACTGCATGCAGAATCAGTCCCTGGCTAGCACAGTTAAGGTTTCCCTTAAAGAACTAATTTTTTATTGATAGACAGCAAAGGAAAAAAACACTGAAAGCTTTAAAAAAAAAAGTTTTCATAAATATATCACAGATTGCTGTATTAATTCCCCTTATATATCCCTAGCCCATCAAAACCTGGCCATACAGCCTCACTTCAAACCAATGCTATGTGCCAGAAAGATGTTTGATCTGTTTAAAAACTGACACTTCTTTTTCACCATTCACACAAGGGGTGGGAGAAGAGAGAAAAATAGTTGGTATTTCTACCTTTAAGAAGGAACAAGAGCACCTCATTTCTGCTCCCATCCATTTTCCCAATTTATGATTAAAATATCAAAAAAAAAATTTAAAAAAAATTTAAAACACCACAAAAACACCTTGTAAGGACAACATTTCAGTTTCAAAATTCATAGCAATTTCTCTAGCTGAAATTTAAACAACTTCAAAGCACTGTCTGAAGTTTACAGAGTCAGTTTTAGAGTCCAAACCGTCAGTGAACCTGGTACACAACAGCCACCCATACCAACACAAGCAGTATTTACATCCTGTAGCCAGCCTAAAGCTCTGAAGCCCCAGTTACTATCTCTCCCAATCACAAAACATTCACTACGTATTTCCTGCATTATTTGCATGGTTACTTCGGTTTTGGGGTTTTGTTTGCATTTTTTTTATGCCCACAAAGTAAAAACCTACTAAGATTTCCCACCCAAGCTCAGAGGAAACATTGAGTGAATTACCAAGGTGGTTTCCTACCCTCCTTCTGTACTTGCTGCTGCAATTTTGTGTTGTCCCCTTGGCTCCCACTCCTCTTTAAGAGGTAAAAAAAATAGTTCTATCACCCATCCCCAGGCCTGCAGACCAACACATCCTTTCCAGTGAACCTTACACCCTGCCACAGCCTATTTATGTATAATCTGAATGGGAGAGAAAGAGAATAGTTAAGCATTTGCCAAGTGGGTGATTTGAGAGTGAAATGCAAGAGATGCCCACACCAGAAGAGCTGGACTGTGCCAAGAGCACGAGCTCAGGTCAGTTCCACGTCACAGGCTGGCATCAGAACACCAGAAATATGAATGATTTCCACTAAAATACCCAATAAGGTATTTTAAGGTAAAAAAAAGTTCATCACTCAGTTTACCCTCTACATTTGCCTCCATTTTGTGTGGTGCAGACATGGAAAAGCTAAGGAGAGGGTTTGCAGGACTTTGCAGCACAGTCAAAGCACATCCTGCTGGAAGCAGGAGCTGAGTGAGGGAAGGGAACAGGAGAGGCCCTGGACAGATGTTTCCATTCACCAACGCTGCCAAGGAGCTGGGAATGCCGAGTTCACTACCCTGGTGTTATTTACATTTCACAACATCCAGCAATAACCATGCCACAGGCAGTTTAGGAAAGGAAAATACCATGCAGCAAGGGAGTGTTTTACCATAGCCTTCGTTAAAGAGGGAAAATTAAACTTTTTTTACTCCAGCTCTGAAACTTTACCTGGCTTCATTTTGCCAATGAAACAGGACACAAGCATCCCAAGCCTCATCCACTTTGAGATAATTACCAGCCATTACCCTTTTGCACACAATTGCTTCTGGGGTATCACAGATGGTTAACTGTGCCACCCCTGAACCACCTGGACATTTTCTTTCCATTTTCCAGAATAAACTGAATTTTGATCTAGCACAGAGGACAGTTTCTCCTTCAGCAACTGTGCCACAAACCAAACGCTCCAAAGACCAAACCTGAAAACATCCTTGGTGGAAGGGTGCGTTTCAGAGGCAGGCATCCAAACCTCAGTCCTGAGACCCAACAGGTTTGATAATGACCTGCCAGATCCAGTTTGGCAACCAGAACAGCTACTCTGAGCACTGCCCCATCCACCCCAACACACTGGAGCGTTAGACATGGACCACATGCAACAGTGTGCTCTGCATGTGCCACGGGGCTCCCTGCAGCAAGAGACAAGGAAGGCTGACTGGGGGAAACAGGGTTCACACCATATCATGGTCCTCCAAGTCCTCCCTGAGCCCACAGCAGAGGGATAGACAAAATAAAAAGGTCAGTATTACCCATTTCTATAAATGTCAGTATTTTCTTGAGCTATTAAAGGCTTTCTGTATCTCAGCAGAGACACTGTATCATGTTTCTCAAGATTTCGTGCTGGTGAACACTGCCCAGACAGGGCAACTTTAGTGGGAGTGAGTGCAAGGCTCCCCTCCTGCCACTGCCACAACAGGACACCTTCCTTCCCAAAGTAAACCAGACACTAATGCTATTTATGGATCCTGTTGCAGAACCAGACAGGCTTCCCAGCCACTATTCATCAACGTGCAAATAGGTTTTATTCCATGGCAGGCTGAAGAAATTTGAAAGAAAAAGTCCTGAAGTTCCATCTTATTTCTTGAAAGAAACAAATATTTGAAGATTAGTTGGAAATTCAACACAGAACAGTAATACCTGCAAGTAATGGCTGATTACAAGTTCTACGGAAAACACTTCATTTTTTTAAAAACTGGCAATTTCAAATTAGTTCCTAAAGGATTACTAAAGAAAACAACCATGGAAAAGGCAGCCATGTACCAAAGGACAGATCTCCTGAAGACATCAGCTCTATCAGTCCTCCATATCCAGAAGAAAGGCAGGGAATATAACTGTGAAATCTTCATTACTTTGCAGGAAAAAAAAAGGACTACAGTTTCCAGAGACAGATCGAACAACATTCACCAGCACTACTTTTAAACAGTAACACAGCAGAGTCCACCAACTTGTACTTCCTATGTCTTTGGGGTTTCAGTGGGAACTACAGCTTTGTTCTTACAAGCCTTTTTCATGGAAGCATCTTTGCATTTAAAATGTCAACTGTAAACGCATCTGCTATTCAGATAAAGCAACCACAAGCACTTAATTTCATATGCAACAAGTTTTACAAAGCTCTCAAAGACCCTAAGGACATTTGGAAGGATAGATGCAAGCTTAGAATGAGTCTTAGCATATCATCAACCAAAATAAAAAAAAAAAATCTATTCTTAGATATCTCCCTTTGGTGATTCCTATAATCTTCCTTTTTTTCCCTCCTACTCCTTTGAGAAAGTAAGTTGTTTGGTTATTCGAAAAAAATATGGAAGAACCTGTTTTGCAAGGCATACAAACAAAACAGTATCTTCCAAAAAAAGAAAAGCTCATTCAAAAGTATGTAAATATTAGGGCTGGTAACACAAACAATAAAACCACAGGAAACACAAGAAATTAAGAATAGATCACGACTCATTCAATTTCCTGGCTGCTGGATATATAAGCACTTTCCTGGGTTGGATGTATGAGACAAAATGTATCGTCTGAATAACAGACAGCAGGGAGTTGACACAGATAATTTAAAGAGGCAAAGAGAAATCAGTGTCTCTCCTGATCCTGCCTCTGCTCCTTGGCAGGACAAGGACACTGACCAAGGTAGCTACACTCAGGATCTGGCACATCAAGCACCAGGGGTTCAGCACCCTGCACTAAGCAGTGAATTCAAGCTTGCTTAAATCACAGAGAAGGCAAAAAACAGGATTACTCCTGTCTCACCACAGGATGCTGCTGAGTGCCCAGTGCACACCCAAAAAGCTGCTCTTCAACAAGGGACAGCTCGAAGCTGAGCACGAAGCAGAGGTGACAATTAGCTGCCAATGTGCAGGGTGGTCCCTGCCATCAGCACCCTGCAACTCTCCCTGGCTGCAAGGCACACTCCCAGAGCTTGACACTGCATTCCCCAGCTCGGGTGTACTCCCAAATTCCTCACTGCTGCTAGGCTTTCATCTAGCAGCATCCCAACAGTTCTTTCTCTCCACTCCATCGTGGGCATTTTTTTTTTTCCCAGCCAGCCAGAAGCAACAAGGTCTCAAGTAGTCAGAGTTGAACATCTCTTGTGTGGGAATTTAAAATGCTGCTCTGCCGAGCATCACAGCCACGTTAGCACAACCTCACTGCAGCAGCTCCTGCTCCTCAGTCCAACTTCCATCAAATGTTAAACCAAGTCTCCTTCTTCTTCATTCCCAAGGTATCCAATGTTTCGAACTCGGATTTATCTAAGAATCAAAAAAACCCTGAAAAGAAAACAATTTATTTTCTTCACTGCAAACACCAAGACATGTACTTATTTGAAGAAAAACCTCAACAAGACTTACAGCATGTTTCCTCCAAAATGGCCTAAGTTTCTCTTGGCACTGACATATCACAAGCCCAAGGCATAAATACACACAGGAATTTATGCAAACTGAATTATTCTTTCTTAATTAATATCAGTAGCACTGGTCAGACTAGATTTTTAGTAAAAGCTGGCAAAAGTTTTACAAATTAGTTCTGGGAAGGCGGGGGGAATTAAGACTCCTCTAAGCAGAGTACTAAAAAGCTTGATAAGTTTATAATCACTTGATACATGTTATCATAATGCCTAATCTTTTTATAACGCAGTTGTACAGTAACTGTTTGACTGCCATTTATCTACAATTTCATAGTATTAACTGATATCACAGAGGGGATCAGTTCTGCAAATAATCCAGGAAAGAAAGGGTAAAAAGCAAACTCATGTTTTGTAGCTTCAGGAAGATGTATACATTTTCAAGCACTTTCTTTGCCACAGGTCCTCCATCTTCCTCAAGTGATTTTGAATTTTCATCTCAAAACTTGCTCTCCATGTACTCAAGTGTTTTCTCCACCCACCGTAAGCTGTTGCTGGGATAGGATCTCTGATTAGTTCCACAAAACCCGATGACTTCTGAACTTTGAGATTATAAAGCAAGAAAGTTACTGAACACTCACATGCAAGTTGATTGGCTAAGAAAAAGCAGCACAAAGTCCTGCCAAAATCCTAGCTAATCTGATAAAGGAAAAACCAGGGAGGTCTAAGCACTAAACCCTGCGGTCTAAGTAGAGCCAATTCCAGATGCAGGAGGAAGCACATCATATCCAGCCAGGTAAATTTCACACCGATCAACAAACACAATTTGAAACTGACTAGGAGAAGGGAGAAACAAATTTACAAGACCTACGTGACATGAAGCCAGTTACCACTTAAGTACTTCTTTAATTCTCCCACTTTCAATGTACTTCACAAACAATTAATCCTCTTAACATCCATGCAAACATATTTATTATCCACAGTTTTAACTTGTAAGCTCTTCATGCAACAGTCTAGTTCTTCCTCTAGCTTAATGCACTGCTCATGAAAACAGGGACCAAAGCGCTGCTTTAACTGTGGAACAGCTCTCAAGAAATCTGCTCCCATCAAGCCACTCCCATCAGCATCTTAGAGAGACAAGAAAGGCACCCACTCAAGAAAATACTTTTATAGCTAATTAAAAACATTTTATGCTAGTTAAGTGCTCAAATCTCAGCCTCCATTCTACACACACACCCTTCTTCAGGCTGCATAACCAAAAGACTCTTCCAAAATTAATTAGTAGCTCTGGCCAGAGTGGAAAAGCAGCTCCAAATTTTGGAGATGCCCAAGCCCTCGCTGCACATATGGATTCACACTCCTGAGCCCAACTCAGGAGGAGCCACCAGCACTCAAATGCAGCCACACTGTGGGTACCAACAAAACCCTCAGCATCCTCCCACAAAGAGTCTGAGAACAAATGTGTATTTTCCTGTTGGCATCTAGAGAACAATAAAGGAAAACTTCTAGTTAACAAACATGTGCAGCAACATTTTGCCTTGAATCACACAAAAGCGTAGAGACACCTGGACCTTGTGAAATGAATGTTTATTGCACAAGGCCTTCTTTTATGACAGTACATATGAAAGAGGTTTAGCCTTTATTTCTCTATCCAGCTGAGACAACCTACTTTCCCTGCAGCTGCTAGGAGAAGAGAAACTATAAACATTTACATTTAATGCAACAAAAGGTTTGCTCACCACCTCTTGTGTTCCACTGAGCTCTTAGACGATGATCACTCATCATAAAAATGGGTGGAGTGGCTGCAAAACACTCAGTGATGGAAAAACTGACTCTCATGTTCAATAGAGGTTCCTGCACAAGCTGAAAACCCCACTGCAATGGAGTGCTGTCATTACTCCCAGGATGGGAAGTCTTTGGGCTATGGATGCAAACACATCTGCTACAGAGCACATGAAGCAGCCTGTTTTACTTTATCTCAGAATCATCCCCTGCACCAACTCAAAGACCTTCAGATCAGACTACAGAAACTCTTTTAATCCAGGCCACACATAAACTCAATCATCTCCAGTTTGGTTTTAAACAATTAAGAACCAGCACTCCCAAGTACAAAGTGCAGACTTGAAGATGTCCAGTGCCGTCAGCACCACAGCCTTGCTGCTGCTGCTGTAGTGAAAGATTTATGATAACAGGGAACAAAACAACAGAATTCATCACGTAACACCAGAGGTACATCACGTAAGCCTCGCTCCTCGGCTGACTCACTAAGTGATACTAACTCAAAAAAAAGCAAGTCCCAGTTTTGCTGCCATCTTACTTGTGGGTTCAGCAATTAGGAAGCATGCCGTGCACAGGCTCATGAGCCAAAAGAAATTAGTCTGTATAAGGGTCAAATATGGTCATCCTGTCCTCCCCTTCCCCCCAAAATAAATCATTTCCCCCCTTCCTTTAACACCTGCTTCCTCCATCCAAGCATTCATTGTCCCACTGCTATTATGGGACCAAAGGCTTCAGCATCCCAGAGGAAACTCAGGAGGGAAAACAGCATGTGTAAAGCAACCAAGACTCATTCCCTTCAACAATCTCACCCCTCACCATCCCTTATTCTCCCCTCTTTTCCTATTGACACTAAATTTTAAGATTTGGCCGGGTGTTGATAGCCACACGTGCTGGGAAGCCAAATGTGCCACACATCCTGGTATTGAACCCCACTGTGCTCACAGTCACTAGTGTGGACTTTTCTTGCTCTCACACCTCCCCAGGAACCCACAGCCAACACCATGGGGCAGGAAACAAGGCCAGACAACTCATGGCCTGACCCAACACAGTTTCTTGTATTGTTGCCCTGAAGGGAGAGACTTCACACAAGCAGCCACTCTATGCATCCCTAAAAAGCAGCAGGAGCAGAGCAACATCGGGAACATGGCAAAAGGAGCCTTTTTGCAAACCCATCCTCGGCATCAATTTCCACCAGGAAGTTTTTAACTGCAGGAGGTCACTGTGCACACTCACACCCCCACTTCAGTCTTTCCTTTGCTGAAAACAGGGATACCTGCAAGAACATGATGAGTCCACCAGCATCCATGCGTGACACATGCCAGGTGTGTTAATCCATGGAAAAAGAAAGGGTGAGTCAGTAGTTTGAGTCTGAAGACAGTCCGGTTTAGAACAACTGCTCCATGCCAAAAATCTTTGTTTGTAATGGTTTTACTAAGTGCAGCATTCAGACTTACAGAACAGTTACACCACTGAGGGCAGAGACACACTGGGAAAAAGATTTACTTTCCCAAGTAACTTTGCCAGAAGCCTCAGATATGGTTTAGATGAAGATAAAAATACGTCACAGATTTTAACATAACTCACTGCTGCAGTTTGCATTAGTCATGGGTGATAAAAAGCACAGAGGACTCAAACATGACACATCAGGCACTTTCTCTCCACACCAAGGTTTGATTATCATCATCAAATGACCTTTAAGATGACCACCTTAAATCATGCTGACAGAGAAAATATCTCACCAAAATTCATCCTCATATTTAAATAAGTAACTCGTCACTTATTTTCTTTTCCCTTGCTCCCAGAAATAAAGCCCAAAGGAGCTGCTACAGAAGGAAATCCTTAAATCCTTCCTTTTACACTGGATCAGGCTAATCTCAGTGGTGCTGTCATACTGTAAGTAACAACTCACATTAAAAAACAATCTTGGGAGATCTCTCACCATGTCTTTTGCAAATGTAACATTAAAGGCAAAAACAGTTCAGCAACAAGACTAATGGAAAAGTTTAAAGTTAGATCAGCCACCTGAAAGTAGTCAAAAAATACAGAAAGAGACTAGAAGCAGTCAGAAATTGCTATGGCAAATTTTCCATAATCTATTAGATAATTTCACGAGTGCTTGAAACAAAGACACAATGGACCACTTGCAACTACCTGTCCTCATACATTTTAAATAGTATCTCAGAAGAGCAGCTCCACAGGATTCAATAAGCAGTCTCCACCCAATAATTTTCAAGGAAATCAAAAGCTGACCTCATGAAAGGATCAAACCTGCAAGAAAACTGTGACAGTTCAGTTGCCACACTGACTGAACAAAAAACTATGACCAGTTTTGAAAAGACAAGAGCAGCCAAACAAGAATATTATATATTATGAACAACTTATGGAACCACAATAAGAAAAAAAAAAAAAAAAAAAAAGAAAAATTTGACTGAGGAGATTGAAGAAGAAATATAAAAGTGAATTCACAGTCTTTTAAGGGGAAAGAGATTCAAGAAAAATCCAAGTTGTCCAGGAGAACTAACTCTGTCAAGAGAACCTGTGCTACAGAATTACAAGTTCACTGTGGAAGAAGCACCTTTCTGGATTCTGCAGCCAAGGCCACAATCAAGGTCCTCCACCAACCATGGAAGCCTCTAAGGTCCACACCACCAGCAATCCTCACCCAGAGGCACCAAACCCAACCTCACACCCAACACATGCTTGGAATATACTGTATATCAAGCCCTCAACACAAGTGCTGATAGTAGTTTGAGGGGTAATTCTTTGTTTTCTCCAATCCTAGATTAAATATTTGAGCATTTGGACTGCGAGAACTTCATTGCTGTGCCAACAAAGAACCTTTTTCTCACCCATTTTACAAATCACCCAATAACTCTTCAGCATCAGATTTTCAGGTTTCTTTTCAATATATATAAAATAGTCTTGTTAGACTGCCTATGTCACAACATGAGATCCATTACAGCTACAACTGAACTAAAGCTTACTTTTTCCAAGGTATCACACTGAATATTTTTTAAGGACTGTTGACTACTTAAAAATATTTGTGATTGCACTTTCTTCCCTTGTTCCTCAACAACCTAGCAGCCTATCTAAAATGGTTATAAAGAAAATTTTTAAAAATATTATTAAAACAGCAGAACTTATTTTACAGAAAAGATTTATCTTCACTCTCAACAGAAATAACTGCTGTCTTTACAGAATTTAAAAATTAAACACTTTGACTTTTAACTCACTGGCTTATCTCAGAAACATCTATCTCCCATGTCATCTTCACATGCTATAAAACAGGGAAGGGCACCACAGTCAAATGCCGCCTTTGCAATCAGAAAAGCACTTCCAAGAGTTTAAGTTTCTCCTGGTGGAAGAATTCAATGCTCTGCCACAGCAGCTGCTTGTGGTAACACAAAGGAACATGAGTCAGGTAACTGATGCAGGTACAGAATGAACATTTTCTTAATTGATACAAATTATGAATTCTATACACTAAAAACAATAATGTATACTTAACTGGGATCCATTTCCCAGTCTGGTTTGCTGAACAGACCCAAAACCCCCAGCATGGCCCAGCTGGGGAACTGGAAGAGGCTGCTTACACCAACGCACAAAAGAGATGAGACGACAAAATTGCAGTTCAAGTTTAGGACGACACTGAAACTTTTACCTACTGCACGTCTCCTCCAGTCATCTTGAGAAGGACAATAAACTCTTTACAAGATTTGTGGCGTCGCAGCTTATTTGTCATGCAGACATTATGAGAGGAGTCACCCTGTTTCCCTGACAAAGCACCATAAATATATAGAGGTATATCGTTCTGAAAAAGATCTGTATAGCTTCACTGCAGCAACGAGTTCCCAGCATAGCTGCTTTTCCTGGAGAACTGCCATCATACTTTCTTATCAGTAACCAAAGTAACTAACCAGCTAACTCCCAGTGATGGGCTTTGCCTTCTAGATCTGCATAAAGGTCATTTGCAAAGGGAAAAAGGCAGGCTTGAATAAATAAATAAATAAAAAAGCAGCCACTGTGCCACATCCACAGCTTTGTTTCCAAAGTCACTAAGTAGTGCAATACCAGGCTGAAGTGTCTGACTACTTGGTAAGTACAAGGAGTGGCCGATTCCCTCCCCACAGTGAGATTGTTGACAGCTGTTTTAGAAGAGGAAAAAAAAAGCAAAGCATGACTAAGCTATTCATAAAAATCGCATTCTATCCAACACCCTAAAAACAAGTTTTGATTTAGAAAAGGTGCAGGGCTTCCTGGACGTGACTGACCAGGTGGTACATGCCAGCCCTAAACCAGGCTCCCAACTGGATTATATCCCCTGTGGCAAACCCCAGGGCAGCAAAGGACTCTATTTACACCAGAGCTATCAGCTGCTTAAGAACGTCACTCATTACCTTTATCTGTCCTACAGGTGATCAATGCAAGCAAGCACATGAGCACTTGGCACCAAGCAGCACCCAGTAATCACAAGGTGCAGGCTGCAAGGTGTTTTCCTCCCCAGCTTTCCACATCCAGCCTCTCATGTGCCTGCAAATAGGAGTTATCCTCCAGCTGGAAGCCATGCCAACTGCCAACTCCCTTTCCAGGAGACTGAACACGTAAAACACGGGGCCACAACCACACAAGGAGACCGTATTGTGCCTTTACAGCCTCCTGGAATACCCAGCCTTTTGCTCAAGCTTTTAACTTCTTAGCAGTGTCTTCTACCAGTAGAGCAAAGCCAAAACCAAATAGTTCCTCCATCCTAATCAGCTGTGTGGTTTAGCTGACTTCAGGCTATTTATTGCCTGTGTGGGGAACCCCTATAGAAATAACATTTAATAGCACTCAAGTAGATTGCAGAGATAACCAGCTACAGTAATAAGCAGAAAAGCTTCCAAGCTGCTTCAGGGTCAGTTTTATTGGTGAGTGGATCACCACCAAACACCAGGCAGAGAAAACTGATACGTTGGTGTCCTGGAAACAGGAGAAAAGAAATAGGTACAGCAGGCACTGCAGCTTCTACTAACGATTTTTTTTGTTAAGTAGCTATTTATTAAAACTTACTATTCCAGCAGAAAATTATATGAAAGAACCCCTCTGCTTTTGTAACAGAGGAGCATGTGAACACCACCAATAAACCTACCCATGTTTTTTTCCTCTAGTATAATTTATTGACTGCTGTTCTTAATTCATGCTTTGGATAGAATAACCAGATTCTTTTAACAGTACTTAATCCTCCTCTTAGCACAGGAGTGTACCCTAGACCAGAACACGGCTTACTCACAACTATATCCTGCTGAGAGATTAGTGAGTTCTGCATATGCCTGAGTTTCAAAGCTGCGCTACACAGACCGTGCTTAAAAACATCCATCATCGGACAGTACCTGGCAGGGCTCTGTTCCTATGAGAAGCTTTGAGTTCTTAACTGCGTTTCCCTCCTTTGATGCAGCAAAGCTGTAAATCAGGAACATCGAGCTCCTGCCTTTCTCTCTGGCTGCAGTCCCTGGCTGGCCTCGGTTACTTTGAACACGTCGTGTCCTCACCTCTCGGGCTATGCCGGCCATCCGTGGCCGCCGGAGCCGGGCAGGAGATCCAGGCTGGAACGCCGTCGCACAGCACAGCTCATCCACACTACCTGTGGGGGACTCGTCATTCAGGATACCTAAAAAACCTGTCTGCCTGGCAGAACTCAACATCCGTGCCCTTCTAGCAACAGCCCCAGGCTAGCCCGTCTGCCCAGCAGCGGGCAGCGCTGCAAGGACAGACTGGTGACGGAGAGGCTCAACCCATGAACGTGGACAACAGGTATGCTCTTGAACTCGTGCCAAGGGAAGACACCCATGCCCAGATGATCCTCACCTTGCCTAATGCACCCTTTACCCTGATACCAGGCTTGTAAAAAAAACAAGCAAAACAAAAAACCCAAAACAAACCCAACTGAAAGTGTGCAAACAAGACACTGTCACTATGTCCCAAAGCAGAGCAAATGTCCCTCCAGTACAGACAGCAGCTTCTATCCACAGGCAGGGATATTAAGAGGTTAGCATCAATTTACTCCCACTATGAAAGTATCAATGTACAAAAATACACCTCCTCTAACACCACAATAAGTGAATCATTAGTCCCTTACCTTCAAGGACCCATATGGAACTTGGTTCACCCTTACAATTCCACAATAGCTCAGCGAGGGTGTGCAAAACATGAGAAACACATCCGACAAGGGACTCAAAGAGAGTCACCACAAACAGAATTAATGTAGCTTGGCCCTTTAAAATTGATTAGATTACATTAGCCAAAACTCCCAGCACACAAGACATCCATGGATCTCAGACCAACTGTCTAAACTCAGCTCTGAAGCTACATGCTTTACATATTTCTACTGCATCGCATATCTCCATGAGTACCTAAAGTTTTACGGCTGACGGAGATTACAGAGAGCCACAGCAACCAACTGTCCTACAGCAGTGCAGGATTTCTAATCCCTTTATCGAATCCCTATCTGGTCATCCACAGCAGAATTGGTACAGCACACTCTTAAAAAAACCCAACTTTCTATAAATCACTTTTTTCCCACTTCCAATCTCCAGCTAACATGAAGCCCTGTAAAGGACAGTGGAGCAGAACCAATTCCAGAGGTCAGCAAAATCAGACTCTGTAAATCCCAACTCCTCTGTATGATCTGCAGGGGCAACATAGTCACAGAAGGTGGATTAATAAACCCCAACAGTTTACAGGTTCAGAAAAACTACTATTTCGCAATCCTCATCCAGAAACTCCTGCATTTGCTTCAGAAGTGGCTGCACTCGAGAAGGAACAAAAATAATTACATTTTCAAGCAACAGAGTGAACGCATGAAACAGGCCCCACGGCAATGACCCTCTGAGTGACACGGAGACCCAGAGGTGACACACACCAACATCAGCGTGTTGCGGGGGGCTCTTGATACGCAGCCGCATTGACTTTCCGTGCAATTAACTGAGATACAAAGTTGTGTCTGCGAGCCGGGAGGGGAGTTCCGACGGGGATATCAGCAATTCCAGTGGGGAGAGAGGCTGGGGGCCAGGCGGGTGCGTGTCCCCGGCACAGCCCCGGGCACAGCGGGGCTCGTCCCCGCGGGTCCCCTCGGCAGCGGGGCCGCCACCCCCGCCCGGCTGCGGGGGGACCGCGCCCGGCCCCGGCCCGCAGACAATAGCGGCGGGGAGCAGCCGCGCGAGAAAACACTCCAAATAAATGAAAAACTACCAAGCGCCGTAAAATGAAAAGGAATAAAGCCACGCGGAGGACAGGGGCCGCCCGGAGCGGCTCCACGCGAAGTTGCGCGGAGAAAAACCCCCCGAGGACGAGGAGGAGGAAGGGCGGGGGAAGCGTGCGAGGGCGCGGGAAGGGGAAG
>VZTR01024617.1:497164-508917 GCA_013400775.1 Chaetops frenatus | reverse complement strand
GGTCGGGCGGCTCGGGCTGGGTAGTGCGGGGCCGAGCGGCACCGACGGCACTCGCTGGGGCTCAGCTCCGGCGGGCCTACCCTGCGCTGTGAGCAGCGCTGGGGAAAGCCCCGCTCCCTGCCCTGGGGGCTTCTCCCTCGCCTGTGCCCCTTCCCGGTTGCTCGGCTGCTGGCGGAGAGGCGGCGGCGTCTGTGTGACATGGTGGTGCCGGTGTGAAAGCGCGCAGGCAGCTGCTGAGGCTGCGGGTTTGTTTTTATCGAAGGGGGATCTGGGGATTGCTTCATGCCTGGAAGAGTTCAAGGCCGGGCTGGATGGGGCTTTGAAGAACCTGCGCTAGTGGGAGGTGTCCCTGCCGATGGCAGGGAGGTTGGAACTGGATGATGTTGAAGGTGCCTTCCAACCCAAAACATTCTAGGACTTTAGGATCGTGCATTCCCACGTGCTGAGGCTCTGGCTGTAGGGTCTGTTCTGGTGGTTGGTGGGAGTTCTGGCCTCCCCAGTTCCAGCAGTTAAAGCTTCTCCTACTGCCCAGAGCACAAGCTGTCCAGCTGTGAACAGAATCTCCTGCACATCTGTACCTGTCACACACCCAGCAGCTCCACTGGAGTCCCACCAACCCAGCCCACGGCCTCGTCCTGCCGCTCACCCTCGTTCCCGGTTCTGCTATGGTTGTGTGCAGTGTGTAGCTTTGATGGAGGAACATCTCCCGTACCGTTCCCACGCCTTGCCCTGGAAAAGCTGTGGAAACAGCAACCCACCATTAGCAAATGAGCTCATGTGGTCTGTGGTCCGCGTGTGGCTGGGCTGGAGGAGGCCCTGCAGAATGAAAATGCCTGATCTCTTGTGGTGGTGATTTGCCTTCAGTTACCGTTTTTGTTGGAAGCTCTTTGGAAATGTGTACGTGTGGTGGCCCAGCATTTCTACTTGGCTTTTTCTACAGCACACATTTGTATCCCGCCAGCCCTGGCAGTGGCTGGATGATCATGTCCACAAAGGCAGTATCAATGCTGAGTTTAACATGCATCACCTCATGAGAACCACCCCAAAAACACTTCACAATACTTTCCAGAGACCTTGCTGCTGATCAGAGCACTGGGCAAGGGCTGCAGGTAATTCACATATATCCTGTTCTCTCTAAGTAGAACAGAGAAATCAACACTGTGTACGGTGCAGAAGATTATCTGCTGAAAACCCTGCATGTGAACTTGGCATTGACTTCCAAAACATGCCCTGTTGATTCAGTTGAAAGCAACTGAAACAAGAAAAATGTCTTAAATGCTTGTGCATTTTGGCCATTTTGGAGACTGGAGTGTACCAGCATTGCACACGCTTTACAATCAGATATAAAGCAGTAGTTTTTTTCCTTACATGGCTCCGATAAAATGAGGCACATGAGAGCAGGGACTCGAGAAAAACATTTTGCTTTGCCTTCCTCTGTGGAAGAAGGGCTTATGAGGCAGATGACTTGAAGTTCCCAGATCCAAGAAGAGGGGTCAGACACAGCGATGGCTCAGCAAAGAGCACCATCTAGTGAAAGGCCACGTCTTGGCGAAACTGTCCCCTGCAAGGCGCCAACCAAACAATGACAGACGCAGCCCAGCCCAGCCCAACCCACATCATCGCATCTGAAGCAATCGTGAGCGAGGCAGCGTGGCAACAAGTAATACCTGCCTAAAATTTTCCACGACGAGAACACCGAGATCTTTAGCTCTACCCTCTTGGTTGTCCATCAATGGAATTTTCTTTGCTTGTCAATTCAGTCTCTGTCTCCTGCTGCCTCTCCCGGAGCAGAAACAGCCCTGGTCTTACTGTAGGTGCCTCCCAGTCACATAGTGGGGATCAGAAGTCCCAAAGCGAGGGCTCCCTGAGTCTGTACCAGCTGTGTACATGCCCACGGACATGGGCTCATATGTGCTGCTCTTGCAAAGAGTTTGGAAATGTTTTTGGGGTGTTCCTTCAGCAGAAGAGTGCGAAGCTCACACATCAGCATGGCTGCCCAGGAGCGTTTACCATAGTCATAATATTCCAAACTGGAGGGCAAGGAAATTAACATGGAAAACATTGAGAAAAGACAGCACAGCAGCTTAGCACCAAAGCAGGAGGATCAGCTGGTTGGCCCCATTCATGAAAGGTGTTCTGGCCCGTGCAGTCACAGAGGGTGAATGAAAACACAGGCAGAGATGGTGTAATTTTCCCTAAGAGAAGTATTCCCTGCCAAAGTGAGCTTCTCCAGCCCCTCACATATCCCTGGAGTGCCAGGCACTGGTGGTAACTCAGGAAGGGAATTAGCAAAGGTAGGCAGTGCTGTGGGGTGGGTAGGCAGACCCCAGTCTGCCAAGGGATTGGACAGAGCCTCAGTTTAGATTTGAGCCCAGGTCCCCCTGGCCTGTGGGTGGGATCCTGATGCCTCAGGACTGGAGACCACCAAGCATCTGCCACAAAAAGCCTGTATCAGCCACTTCAGATGCCCAGCCCCTGCTCTCAGTAGCAGTTAACACATCTTTTAACCTTGCATTTCCCCAAGATTAGTCTGCACTCTACTTTATTCTTTAAATTATCCACCCCAAAATTCTTGATATCAAAATATCCTGTCTGCACCCACGTATCACCACAAACCAAAACAGAGAGGTAGTAGATTAAGGGAATTTTGTGTAACACTCTGTAGATGCCAACCTCCTGACAAATCATTTGCCTTCAAATCATCTCTGACACTAGTTCCCCTGGGTTCCATCCTCTGCTATATGTCCAGGTCTGCTTTACAAACCCTATAAAAAATATAATAAAATATAGCAGGTGTTCTTTCATTGGCTCTTTCAGGTTTTAATTTGTCACAGTTTTGCTGCAGGGCTCCCTGCTTCTTGCTAGGGAACTGGATTGAAGTGCGAGTTGCACTCGTGAATGAGACTGGAATTTGGTTCTGCACAACGTAATCTGAACATTTGTGTGTAGTGGCATGAATTAGCAATATGAGCACATTGTTCCCGTTTGCTGGAAATGAGCTGTCCTTGCAACTGAATAGAAAACAGAGTGCAGTGCAATGATGGAAGCAGCAACTATTAAAGATTTGTTTTCATCCTATCCAAGCAGCTACAAAACTGAGACACTGAGCATTAGTGTGGCTGACAACAGTGTGTGTGGTGTTTTCTCTGTGTCCCTGCTTGTTTGAACCCAGTGCCCGGTAGCTGAGAATAACAGCAGCTACACCTGAAGAGATTTTAATATGATTTTCCATCTTCAAAATCTACCATTGTCATCTCTAAAGTCCTGTGAGAGGTACAATCTTTGCTGCAAAATTATGGAGTGTGGCTGAAAGCAGCCTTCAGGAGAAGTTAACCCATTCCTGTGTACTATATATATCACAGTTAAAATGTGAAAATTCTTAACGTGTCACAATCCTCAGACATTGGAGTTTGCCCTTGGGACAGGAGATGGTATGGAATGGGTAAACTGCAATAAAACCCACCCAAAACATGAACACTTAATGAGCTGCAAAAGTAAATTAATGAGTTCAAAGCAAGTTCCCTGGGTTCTTCTGCCCTTCTGTGGAAAGTCTGAGGGGCTCTGGTGGGAGGAGAAGGGGTGCAGGCTTGCATGTGGGTGTCACCCACCGTGTACCCCAGCTGCTCATCATGGCTCTTTGTGATGATTTCTCAATTCTGGGAGGCAGTGCTTATCAGTTGCTCATGCAGATGTCATTTTAGTTGCTCAATTGGTGGGGCACATCTAGCAGGTCCACCTCTGCAGCTCACAGGGCCCCTCCATGTGCTGATAAGCTGTGCTAACACCAAGCTCTCAAAACTTCATATATATCACTGGAAGCTCTGATATAAATACTGGTTTTTCTTCTAGTCAGAACTTTCCAGTTACTATTGTTTAAAGGACATGAAAACAGGTAAGGGTACATCTCTGCTGACAGCCCCAGCAGAACCACACCCACAAGAATTTATGACAGGTACAAATCATCTTATTTCACATCACACTTTAAATATCCTCCAGACCAAAGAAGTCTTCTGGTGAAGTCTATGTGGTACCTGCTCCTGCTGCCTTGCTACATATGTATCTGTAACTTCACTGAATCATAGAATATTCTGAGAAAATCATAGAAAATTCTGAGTTGGAATGGACCTATCAGAATCATTGAGTCCAACTCCTGACCCTTTGCAGGACACCCCAAGAATCCCACCATGTGCCTGAGAATGTTGTCCAAGCACTCCTTGAACTCTGGCAGAAACAAGAAATAAAAGCAAGCAAAGAACAAGAAGAACTCCACAATCACCTTTGCCATCCCACAGGGGTAAGATCTGTGCAGGTGTGTTGCAAAAAAGGTGAAATTTCACCCCCTCCTGCCTGGGCTAAGAAATCATATCCAGATTGAATGGGGCCTTTGAGCAACCCGGTCTAGTGGAACATGTCCCTGCCCATAGCACGGGGGTTGCAGCTACAGAATTCTTCCAACCCAAACCACTCTGTGATTCCATGCTAATAGCAGCTACAGAAGTAACTCACACAGCCTCCCACTGCCTCTGCTAGACCTTGGAAGATCAGACAGTGTTTCCTTGTCCCACAAGAGGCTCAAGATATAACTGCAGGCTTGCCCTTCATTCAGCCCTGTGGGATAGATGGTAAATCGAGCAGAAGGAGGGGACTTGCAGGCTGCAAAAACTGTCTTTAATCCTCCTGGGACAGTGTTCTCTTTCACTTGGGCTTTATACTTCATGCTTTGTCAAAGGACACTGTTTACAATCATCTGCTCTGGCCATCCTGTTCTTTTCAATGCACCTTTTAATTTAATACAATTCTATTTCTGTCTTCAGCAAGGGTTGTCCAGGTACGTGCAAAGCAAGGGATAGGCAAATCTGTGCCAAAAGGCTTTACTGAAGTATCAGAAAACATCCATAAAATCAATTTATGAAACTGAATTACGTGGGACCCCAGGAGTAAAAAATGACAAACACAGAGAATTAAATTGATAGCAGACTAGGATAAAAGCTTTTATCAACACAGGCTGTATAAAATTAATCAGATGCAGCATACTCCCAAAATATTAGAGCAGTTTCCTCATCTCCTCCTCTCTACTCAATTTCAGATCTAAATAACATACAAAGTAGATCAAAATTAATCAATATGGCTGATCCCACAGCAAAGCAATTAATCAAGAAAGTAACACATACATTTGCAACCAATTATTTATTGCCATCACCACGTGTGTCCAGGATGTGAATGCATATGGCATCCCTGGCTTCTCTTGAATCCATGCCAGTGCTGATGGGTGTATTTGCTTGTTATGTGGGGCAGTAAGAGAAACTGTAAACATCTAGGTCACTTAACAATATTTGCTTGAGTCTTGCAAATATTATGAAGGGTGAAATTGAATGTACACTGTGGATGTGCAACAGTATCTTTTTTCTCTGTCTAAAACCTGAATGCTCCATCCTTGACCTCTACTATTCTGATTTTCTCTGTAGGTGGATGTGGACTGAGTGAGACCTCCCAAACTACAGAATGTGAGAGAGGAGAGTCCTCCAGGTGCTGGGAACCATGGGTGATGGCAGGTATTTCCAGCTTATCCAGACATGTAAGCACTTTCTTCCATTCATATCCTTTCATGAAATATCTGCCCAAACTTTTCTTATGGATCTTCATGAACCTGCCAAATGAAAAATAAGTACCAAGAGAGATGCCTTCCTCAGGAAGGCAAAGAGGGAGTGAGTTCTACAGAGATACAAGTGCAGGGTGGAGACTCCCATTGCAGACAGTCCTCTTCAGGCACATGAACAAAACCTATGGGTTTTAATGCTTTAAAATGCTTTTTTTAATGCTTTATGCTTTAAAAACTGCTCTGAATTTCCATCATCAGCCACCCACCAACTGTTTTGCCAACACCTGTGTGTTGCAACATGTACCTGTAGCAGACTGTTGTGATTGGCTTCGTATCTTGAGAACAAAATAGACTCCTTTTATAGAGATTTCCAGTGCTAGAAAGCCAGAAAGCTCCTCAGCTTGTCTCATGAAGCCCCTTTTTCTTGCACACAAGTTCTGTACCCATTGCCAGCCAGCCCAGCTCTGCAAGCTGACGTGCACCCACCAGATGGTCCTTGTACTTCTGCACCCAAACTGCTGATGTGTGTGAGGGTCAGCAAAAATGCACCGTGGTTTCCCTCACTTTAACACACTTTCAAGTCACAGAAAAGCACAAAAGGCCATTGAGCATCTCTGTTCAGCAGCACAAACAGTTGGCCTGTTACCAAATGCAGATCTCTTGTAGCAGTAGGTTGAAACAACCTCAGTTCTCAAGAGGGAAAAAGGGAGCTGCTTTACCATGTGCTGTAAACAAATGCTGTGTGGGTCCTAGGAAATCAGTGGTATGATGCCACAAATCCTAATGCCAGGAAGGACAGCAGAGACTTGGACATTCACTGGAGGCTGTGCATGCATGTGGTGATGGGATACGGTTCAGCATGGCAAGCTCTGAAGAATTAATTCTGAATATGCACATGGCTTTGGTAGGGTGGTTGTCCTTAGTGCCAAAGGCAGTTCTCAAGGAGAAACCAGGCTCACAGACACTCATCTCTCCACATTCCCCAGATGAGGAGAGCCACCATAAGAGCATCATTTCTCCATTCCCCTCTCTGCCTCCAGTTGCAATGGCCCTGGCTGCTGGGACAGCATGGGCTTGGCTGGCTATTTGCAGCAGCAGGCGTGTGGGACATGCTGTGAGGTGGACACACTGAAGGGTTGGCATTCTGGCCTGTCAGGGTCTCCCCTCATTCTGTAATGCTAGACTGCCTCTCAATTATTTCTTAGCAGCTTGGGCTAAGAAGCCCATGTCAAGAATGGGGTACGGCATCCATGGCATCCCAGACTGAGCAAGTTGTGTTTTGCAACAGTGATGCCCTTCTGTGTGGAAGGGATCTCTTTCACACTCAGCAGCCGTCATACAGTATTTTTGATCACCACCTGTAAGCAAATCCAAGCAAAGCTCATTCCAAGGTCAGCTGGGTATTTCTGCAGACTTATCTCCAGCCTTGCAGGCTGCAGAACAGGCCACTGCACTGGTCATTTAAACCTCTGATAGATCAAACAGAGACAGAAGTGATCCAAACTGGCAAGAAAGAGATTAGGATCAAACAGCCTCCTCCCCCTCTGCAGCTCTTCACTGACAGGTGTCCAGGATGTCGTTACAGTGGGCAGACAACTTCAGCTAATGAGGTCTTTGTCTCCACAACTATTTTATAATATTTTTGTCAACACAGAGCAGTTAACCCATCCTTAGACATATCTGAGTTTGCTCTTAGTGAAGCTGATGCAGTGGGCTATGGCATACCTTCCCTGGGTAGCAAGGTGGGCAGAGGCTGTGGCTGTCTTGGGTAACCTGCCAGCCTGGAGAATTCATTTGTGACTGATTAAATGGCTGTGACATCTGAGAACTTCAGCAAAAGCTGTGTTTCCCTTTTTATTAGCTTCTCCCTCCTCCCACTGCCTATCTGGGTTAGCAGAAAGTCACTTGTGTGCTTACAGTAACAGATTGGAAAGTTGAGAGGCACCTCATCAAGTGAGATGGCTTAACAAAACAGGAGATTAAATGCCTCATATAATTCAGGTCTCAAATATAAAAAACCTCCTTTGATGCTACACAGATAGACATAAGATTTGGTTCACTTCCATAACTATTTCCTTCAAAATTCTTTGCTTTGATTTTGACTTTCTCTTTTGCACTAAGTTTCCAAATGTTGGCATCCATTTTCGCGTGTTTGTCACAAGCCAAAGCATTAGTGCATGTAAATATTCAACTCCAAACCACATCTGGGGGATTAGTGTTACATGGGCAGAGAATCAAGTTAAAATCCCTGAAAATAGCCCCTATTTATTGCACCAAGTGGGGAATAAAGGTGCCCATGGCAAACTTTGTCCTGCAAAGTATTAATTGTCTTGGGATGGTTAACATGAGTGTTTCTCATTGAAGACAGTGAAATTACACTTTTTAAAAATTGGGAACAGTTTATTTGATTGGCTTGTGAAGAACTGTTGAAAGCCTATATGAAGGTAAACAGGTCTATTCCTCTGTCATAGGTCTAATTTACCCACTAATCCAAGTATCAATAAAATTATTTTCAATTCCGTTACAACTGTGTAATTATTAAAACCACTCTTGCCACGCAGTGTCTCATTCCAAAAATGAAACAGGAGGCTCATCCCTCTGTGCCAATGTATGGCCCCATTAGGTTATTCCTGTAATCACATTCAGTTCCTTTTCCAAGCATCTCTAAAATAAAAAAAAGGAACTGACTTACTCTTTCAGCTGTTGTTGTGGGCAGAAGAATAAAGCAAATATTGCAGCTTATGCTGAAATCACAAGGCAAAGAAAATAGCCAGGGGTCAGAAGTTTACAGCTGTGCATGAAGACATCTTACTGTGCATATATGAGGTTATTTGGAAAAAAACCCGTTGTTTTAAAACAGTTTTAAAGCTAAGAATTCATGACCAGAATTTGCCTGCTAATTTACTGTGACTGTATATGCCATCTGATAATTGCTTCTGCAAATGTTTGTTTAAATATGTTTATTCTCACACGCAGTTTAATTGTGCAAGATGTGACAGCTAATGATGGAAGAGCAGTCGCTTCAAAATATCAGGGCCTTAGCTGGCATTTCCATCATTGCAGGGTGCCAGTTTTTCCCATCCCTCCTTGCTTTCAGATGAATTGAGGCAATCCCTTCTTCTCAGCTGTGGCCATTGCATCCTCTCAGCTACTGAAATCAGCCAGCACCAGGTAAATCTGGAGAATTACCTGTGGTGTTCCCTGCTCCTCACACCTGAGTGTGCTGCTTTCAACACACATCTCTACTAGCACAGGCAGCAAGAGCCTGGAAGCTCAATGCCCTGCAGGTCCCGGAGGGGTTTTCCCACAAGCAGCAAATATGGAACTCCCCACCCTGATATAATTTATCAGGAGTCTGGGAGACAGAACAAGAGGCAGAAACTTAATGGAGGGTTTCGTTCTTTGTGCATAATGCTTTGCTGTGCATTGGAACAAGGCAGTGGGATGGTTATTATAAAAGTGAAAATGAAGATGTAGACAATCACCTTCCCTTATCTAGAAAAGGGTGTTGGTTGCTTTCAGTGGTTTATTGTAGGTATGGCTATTGCAATGGCAGATGGAGCAAGTGCTGAAAGGCTGAGTGGGGAAGGGAGCTGGTTGTGTTTGGCAGGGAGAGGCACATGATGTGTCTCATTACTATGGCTTTGTAGGATCACAGGAGATAACATCCATTGGATCACATATCAGGCTTCCCCACACCCTCACACTACTTCTGCTCCTTCATCAGTTCCCCAGCCTCTATTTTTAGTGTTTTATCAGTTGAACTTGAAGTATCTCAAGCAATGAAGTATCCATCCTCTTTTCCCCTTGGAGATTTCTGCCATCTAACACCTTGCAGAGCTGTGTCTGACTCTCCTGCCTGAAACTCTTTTCTTTGACAGCCATTTGTGTGTGACCCACACTCACTAGATGGAGAACAGCACAATTTTCTTTGCAGCCATTTTTGGGCTCTTGTTTGGCTCTCAGCCCCCCGGGGCCAGTCAGGATAAAGCCATTACCTCCATGCACGAGCAAACCACATGCCTTCCCTGGGCAATTTCCACTCCAACTCAGCATCAGCTGCTTAACTCAATGGTAGAAACAAATACAATGAATTAAAAAAATGGGGTGCCATGAAGTGTTATTAGTCCCCAGGGGATTTGCTGCCTCCTGAAACACTAATTCCTAAAGCTCTTAGAGCAGATCTTGCTGCTGTTGCTTTTTTCTCCTCCTGCTGTCATAAGGATCCCAATACCTTTTGCACTTTTCCCATCAATTACTTCTTGACCCCTCGACTCCTGTCCAACCAGCTGTTGTCTCTCCTTGCCACTTGTTCTAGAAGATTCTCTAAACCAAGCTCACACCTCACATTTGTGCCATGCTTTTAGCAGTGCAGGTCAGGGGTATCCTCACAATAAACAGCTGGGCCCACTCTGGTTGAGGGTGCAGAGGCAGGATTATCACCTCTGGTGCTTTGATGCAACAGAAGCAACAGCCAGACCCAGTTCAGTTTTGTGGGTTACAAGTAGCATTTTAAAATTGTCTGAGTGATTCAGGCACAGCACTGACGATGTAGCATCAGTGATTAATGTTAATTCTTCACCCAATACCCCCCCAATGCTCCTTGATCCAAACTAAAAAAAAAGCAGTGACTACAAATATACAAAGAAGAAAAGTGTTGATAGTTCCCTCTGGACCTAATTTCCTGTGGCAGGGGACTGAAAGTTTGGACTTATTTGCAACACAGCATGCTGGGGATAAGCGAGCTAGAGATCTTTTCCAGAATTGAGCTGCTACACAAAACAATTGAGCAGATACTCTTTGTGCTGTTGCACATGTCCTTTCTATTTAGGGATGGAAGGGGAAGTGATAATTGAGGATGGTTGGCTTCTGTGCCTGGCACCACCTTGGCAGCAGGTTGTGAAGTTACACTTTCAGTTGTCACACTGGGAACAAGACTATGCAGAGTCATAGATGGGAAATGAACAGTGACCCACCTATATTAGTAGTAGTTAATTAATACTTGCATTCAGAAACATTGGAATAGCTAATGAAAGAGGCCAGAATTACTGAACAGATTGGTAAAGTGACAGAGAGTAGTAAACCTTATCCTCATTTAGGTTGTGGCTCTATGTGTCCTACAAGTTTGGTCACAAAACTGAGAGTACTCCAGGCTGGGCTGAATCCACACCCACATCTAACAGCTCCTTCGTTAGGCAACACTGCTAATTCTGTGTCTGGATCCCAAAGGGCCTGTTGGGAAGGCATCTCCCCCACACATACACACCCTGCGATGACTGCATTTCCACTTGGAGAGCAAAAAGAGGTGTAACATCAGCTGGAACATGCTGAATGTGCTCAGCCACATTTCATTATGGCCAAAACAGACTGGGGCACAACATTTCCACCCAAGTACACTATGAGAGAGCACACTGTTCCCCCTGGTCACTGGGAGTAACGAGATGATAAAACACAGGCACAAGGAGCAAGTTTGTCTTCCTAAATCTGAAAGGCGCACATTGAAAAAATGCCAGATTTCTGAAAAATTAACACCCTCTTTCATCCTCTAATGAAAAAGACCCTCTGTCTTGTAAAAAAAACTCCACAGCTTTTTAAATTATTCTAAAATTTATTGAAAGCTATTTAAAGAAATTAAGCTATTTTAGAAAGAACTGTTGACTTTACTGATGGTGCCCTACTTATTTTTCCACATTGCTGCCTTTTTCAAGAGTAGTTACAGACATTTATAGTCACCTCTCTGTTCATTTCACTAAATTTAAGGCACGGCTCACCTTTCTTTTCACAGATCCAAGCCATTTCAAGCATCAAAGGCACCTCACATATTGCTCCATCATTGCTGGGTACGTACAAACAGACCTGAGCTGTGCAGCTGCAGAAAGGCAGCAATACTTTTGTGGATTTCATTGTCCAGCCCAATTTGTATCAGTTTTATATTACCTTAGTAAACACAGGTAAGGTGAAAAGCTTTGACAAGGGGCAGCCCAAAGTAACATCAACCCAAAGCTGTGAGGGCAGGTGCCAGGTACTGCAGAGGGCACAGGCAGAGTACTCAGGCAGGAGAGCAGACAATGCCCTGGTGAAAGGTGGCCACATTTTTGAGGATACCGTGTCTGAGAGGCTCCAGATTTCATTTTGCTTTCTTTCTCATTAAAAA